>JAQGAD010001687.1:0-17654 GCA_034696625.1 Isotomurus palustris | reverse complement strand
GAGATAAGTGAAAAATCAGAGTACAACTGAGTTACTGTGTTTTTCTCGGTAGGAAGGGAAAGCAAACCTCTGTTGTTTCATTTCTTTCTCCGTGTGTGTGTTTGTGTGTGTAGAACGAATGCAAAAGGACTTGAAAGGAAGTTTTATTGGGTGGAACAAAGCGAGAAAACAGGAGAGGTTTAGGAGTGAGACCTTTGTGGATTATATTTGAGGTTGAGGTAGTAGAGGTAGAATTTTGGGTACTTGAAGGGATTCTTTAGTAGTTTTGAGACGTTGAGATTACCTGAAGACCCCAAAGAGGACCAAAGAGTGAATTCCTGGGAGTTCTTCTTCAGAAAGGGTTTGTTGGTGGATTGGTGGAAGGAGAGAAGTGTGCAATAAGCGAGGTACTTTATGAGAGTTTTGGGATTGCCTATGGATGTGTACGTTACATTGGGAAGTAGTTCCTGTGATTCGCGTATCTTTCTCGTAGAGATGAGTCTCCTTTACTTATTCAGTTTTTCATCTGAGGAGGAGAGGTTGAGTGCCAACTCATGCTCTCATTATGTTCCTCTTATCTTTAGTAAATTAAGACAGAGTGCTCATGGAGGACCCGCAGTATCCACTTCAACTTCTGGCCAAGAGGGACTAACGACTTGAGAAGGTCTGTTCGTGGGTGGATAGGCTCCCGTTTGTCTTCAGCATTCGTAAGAATTTGCAGAGCAAAGAAGTTTAGCAAAGAACTCGGTATACACAGGATTAGCAAAGAGATAGGAGAGAGAGAGAGAGAGGAGATGAAGTCCTTGTGGGAATCTGTGTGAACTTAAGGAAGAGAGAAGTCAAAAGGTATGAATTATTTAAGCAGCCTAGTTGCATTGCACGAATGGCGTGTTGTGTAGTCTCTGTTCTGTATGTGTAACCCTTAAGGCTACAGCAGACTTCTTCATGGACTACTTGCAAAACAAAGAATACTTTAGAAGATGAAACGAAGGTGGATTTATGGTGGATATCAACCACAGCCTCAGAATCCGGAAGTCTTGTTTGATGAATTTCCATTAAAATTTCAAAGAAGGTGTTTAGGAACTTTTGACTTTTGTTTGTGTGTGTGGGTTGTCTGCCATGTGTGAGTGTTAGTATCGTGTGTGTGTGTGTGTGTGGTGGAGTTTAATAATCTGAATCTGCTCTCATTTCATGTCATCTGTCATGCCAGACAAGAGATGATGACTTTCTTAGGAAGTTGGAAGAGTTGTTGGTGGTAGGTTGGTGGGTTGGTTGTGTAGTTGACTAACTAATATTATTAAAGAAAGCCACGAGGAAATGTTATTACCCCAGAGGCGAAGCGATAATTTAATTAGGTTGAAAGAAAGACTCACACGAACTTTCACAAGTCACAAGTAGTTTTGTTTTTGCACGAAACGTGAACCCGGCTAAGTTATATTAATGCGTGGAAGCTAATAGGGACATATAGTCTAGATTTGTAGATTTATAGAACAATAGAGAAAGTAGGAGAAAGCTCGTAGTACATTTATTTCTTAATAATAATGCGAGATGAAGGGAAATTGGTATTGGAAATTGGGGAAGTGCGTGGTGGAATGATGACGCTATGTTTTTATGAAATAATGTTGTAAAAAGAATCTTCTAGTAACTGCAATAGCGCGTTAGAAATAATAAATTCTAGACAGGATGTGTTACAGCATAGGAGAAAGTATCGAGACTATATAGGTTTCTTCTTTCTTTGGACTTATGTGGTCATGTAGGAAGTGTGTAAGAGATATTTGTTACATTTTGTGTGAAGGAAATGAAGGTTGTGTGGATGTGATAGTGTGTGAGTAGGTTTCCGGAGAATTCTGTGAGTCTGGTCGTACTATTATTATTATTATTGTGTGTGTGTATATATTTCCTAACTTTCTCTGACTGTCTCGTTACTCGTTAGTTGACTTTCGTGGACGACCTGGCCGTTTACATTTGTGGGGATAAAGTTAGTGGGTTCATTATGTGGATGGCAGGTTGTCTATCAAGTTGGCAATTTAAGTTGGAGTTACGACAGTCACAGGACTATTACATGTAGAAAGAGAGAGTTATATTTATTATGTGTACAGAGTGTATATTACGTTATTACGTATACAATGACAGACTGACAAGGTCTGGGGTAGAGGTTGGATAAGTGTTGGACTGCACTGTATATTACTACGAAGCAAGTTATTACGGACTGAGGAAAGCTGGTCCACAAACGAATTAAATAGGGCGGATCCTTGCGTCTGATTCGAAAATTAAATAATTATGGCTCTTGGGATTTGAGTTGATGTAAGGTAGAAGGATCAATTACTTCTTTCACGAGGGAGTGACTGTCATAAAATAAGTTGGGAAAGAGAAAGTTTGCTATTTCCTACGTGGAGGAAAGTGAGACTTGACAGGAAAATGTAAGAAAGTTGAAAGAATCAAAGAATTATTTGATTCTGGTTGGGGAGTTGTGTGTTCTCCATTCTTGTGTGAAGGAATGGAGCTCTTAATGCTTATCCAGAATGTGATGACAGTTGAATGAATCATAAAACAGTTTTGACGACATGAGAACTCGGATGTAATGAGTCTTTTCGTCACGGGGTTGAGTTTTATGGTTCCTCTCTATTCCTGCGTGGCATTTCGTTTGAAGGAAAGAGAGACGAGAGACTGGATCGGAATCTGCCTTCATGTGTAGATTTCCTGTGGAGGAAATGCCACCATTATCAACGTTACGTCGAGTTGCTGCTGCTGGTGGAGAAAGAATAAATCGGGCATTTCTGGTCACTCACTTAAACTAAACTACACGCGTAAAAGACGGAGAAGTTCAGGTTGAGTAGAATTTAGTGTGGATGGATGTTTTGGGAGAGATTATTGAATAGTGCGTAGGTATTTACGTAGTGAGTTCTGCTGTGGATAATAAAAAATAAAGTGGTGGAGAGTCTCTGTTTCACTCATTATTGCAATAAAAATGAGGACAGTTTTATGGGACGCAGGACGCATCAGTGTCAATTACGGTGGAGCAGTTAGAAGATTACATTAATGAGGAGTAAGGATAGTGGATTGTAGATTCGTTGCAGTTCATTTAGAAGTTTTAGACGTGTCGAAGCTAAGAAGGATGTATGACAAGAAGAAGAAGAAGTGAGAGAGTGGATTATTATTATATGGTGGTGGTTTAACGTGAGTTATTTTTAGCTTTAGCCCACGTGTGTGTCTGGTTATCTGATTAGATGGGAGAATGGTTCGTCATAAAAATAAAATATGTGAGATGTCACGGTTTTTCTCACCTTCAGGTGGTCTTCTAAGTTATTCGATGCCCCAGGGAAGCAAACGGGGTGAGAATTGGGAGTTTTACGATCAAACATACGATGGAGTTTGGGATGGAGCGCAGTTACGCGATGGATTGGGACAGCTTACAGATGGACGGGTGGGACCGACGAATTTCAAAGATGATTTCTACGGACCTGAGAGAGGTACGTTGAGAATTGAGAATGAATGTGGCTCATAATAAGAGAGATGAAGTCATTATTGACTGTGGTGGAAGAAAGTCTTTCGGATTTAAACAATCTTTTCTTCCTTTTAAGGCAAAGGATGGGTTGGATGGAAGAATGACTCAAGAAACGCAACAGATCCTCTGGAGATTATCTTTAATTTCGATTCGGTTCGTGAGTTCAATGCAGTGAGCATTCACATTTCAAATCAGTTCACGAAAGAAGTGCAAGTAAGTGTATATAGTTACTTAAGTTCATAAAGAAATGGGGGTTCTCTTTTATAAAGTAATCTTTTACTGGTTGGCTGATGGCTGAGAGAGGTTCCTTGGGGAAAGCTATGCTACGAGCATATAGAATTGTAGAACAAATAGAAAGCTAGAAGTTTAGACTTTCTGTAGAAGCGGCGTGTGAAATCTAAAAGCCATTTGGAGAGATGCAGGAGAAAGGTGAATGGTGAAAGGTGGTGGCGGGGTAATTTAGGATAAGTGCTGAGCTATTTGGGATTTTGGGATGTGGACCTTTTAGTATTACCTTTTTTGGTTATTGTCTTCGAATGTGAAGGGAGTTGGGAGTAATGGATCTTTTGTATTTTGACTAAAAGGTGTTCTCCGAAGCGAGACTGTTTTTCAGTGTCGGAGGTAAATTATACCCTGGAGACCCTCTCCGTTACATTCCGATGGAAGATTGCATTTTCGAAGATCCAAAAAATATCACCATCAAATTGCATCACAAAATTGGACAACATGTGAAGATTCAGTTATTCTGGGCTGCTAAATGGATTCTCCTTAGTGAGATTAGCTTCGACTCCCGTAAGTTGATTGGGCCAAGTATTTTATAGCTCAATATTTGCAGGTATTCATCTACTGTTAAATTAATTTCATGTAGAACCTGCAATGGGAAACTTTACGGACGAAGTTATTCTACCAAAAAACACTAGCCAACCAATTACCACTGCAACAACTACAACTACACCCACGACTACCACAACAGCATCTCCAACAACTCAGAAAGTTCACAACCAAGCATCTCGAGCTGTTATGGCTAATCCATCTACGGTGAATATTCCTAGTGAGTCTCACATTCCCCTCAATCCTCTAATTCATATAATTAATCAGTAAATTAATTAAATTCTTGATTCCTATCTGCGTAGAAACAGTGTTGGACGAATCCCACAAAGTAGTTGAAGACTTCACATCGACTACGATAGTCGTGACAGCCGTGATAAGTTCGTTGATAGCAATAGCTCTCGTGCTGGTGATGATTCTGGCAGCATTTCTAGTTCGGAACAGATTTCTGCCTTCTCAAGACAAAGTTCCTCACGGACAAGACTCGATGTTATACGCGACTTTCAACAGCTTCGGAGGAGGTGGTGGTGGAAATGCTGGACCTAACGTTGGCGTTGGTGTTGGTGGAGTGACGGATTGCAACGGATATGCTTCCCCAGCGGTGCTATTTGCTCACAGGGATTCTTCCGGAGGGTCGAAGAAAGTGTTGGTAGGGAGCAGTGATTCAACGGAAGGACATTCTTCATCAAGAGAATATGAACAACCGTCTTTCTCCAGCTTTATTGGGTCTCCTCCAGTTGGTGGACAGACGTTGAGTAACAACGGAACGGTGAAATCAAAAACGAAAGCTGAGTATTACTCGTGTACTCCTGTGCCAAACCCAATTCTTCATGTGGTGGAAGGTAAAGCGAAAGCTCTGTGAGAGTTCTGTGATTTTTATTTTATGGTTCGCCAAGTTATGTGAGTGCTTGTGACTTTGCGACTACTGACTTATTCTGACTTCTGACAAAAGCAAAGAGCAGAGAATAGCACCCAGCTGTCTTTCTAATATTTTGAGAAGGTATTTTAGTGTAGATTTGTGTGCACAAGGAGAATTTCATTATGGAAAGGTCCCCAAGCGAGTAAATTATTCGTTAAGTTGTAATCATTAGGAAGCTCATTGGTGAAGCATAAATCAAATTCACCTCAAACGAGTTCGAGGGAGAAAGTAGAAAGTGGCTTTCTAGGGAGGTTGGAATTGTGAAAGTAGCAATTTTTTCGTCATATTTTAGTCACAACTTTCTTCTCTTATTTTTCTGCGGTGAAAGTGAAAGTTGGGAATGAATGGAGAGAGAGATGCTTTGTAGATGGAGATGGATTATAGGGGAAAGAATTGTAGAATGTAGAATGTCTTGGGGAGGAATAGAATTTTGTATGCTAAAGAACTCTTAAAGAATTCAGTGTTGCTTAAGACTAGACGAGAGAGAAAGTCTGTGTGTGTGAGAGTGAATCAGAGACGAAGTATATATTTCTTTATTCCATCACATGGAAATGATGATGATGGAAGTGATGATGGCCATAAGAAGAGTGTGTGAGCGTAAAGAAAGGTCGTTTCGCTTTCATACGCGAGTGTGTAACCTTGTGACACAGAAAAACTTGCTGTAACTTACGTGTTAGATTCTCATAGTGTCATAGTACACATGCTAGAAGAAGCTAGAAGGGCATTTCAAAAGGGAATATTATGAAGTTTTATTGAACATGGGGAAATATTCTTTTAACTCAGTTTTGCAATGTGTGAAAGCAAGGGAGAAAGTTTTTATGGGAAAGTACTTGTAGAAGAGTGTGTGAGAGAAAAAGACAAGTCTCATACAAAATGGTAAATGGTAATGGGAATGACAAGTGAGGCTGAGCAGTTGGTCTACTAGTGCATTTTAGGATTTAAGAGTTCTTCAAGTCTAAAAAGAAAGTAGCTAGAATAGAATGTAAAGTCCTAGACTTCTAGAGTCTAGACGATTCATGTCTGTAGGATAGTAGTAATACAAAGGAGAATGGGTTATGAAGGGTGTGATGGAATTTTTAGTGTTTAAAAGTACTTTTTGGGATAAATCAGTTGAATTTCTTATGAAAATATTTTGAAGGGGAAAGTAAGGATGAAGGATTTCTGGATGGTTAGAAAGGATTAGGTTTTGTGGCTGGCACGCGAAATGTAGGAGGATTTGTATATTTCTGTTGATGTATTTTATTTTCTAGTATTTTTGCGTAAGAGAAAGTTTCCTGGAATGGGAAATGGGAATGCAATCAAGTGAAAGACGTACAGCAGACGGAGGAGGGAAAGCAGTGGAAGTGGAAGAGATAGAGAAATAACTGCAGATACAAAACACAAATAATCTTCGTGTAGTCGTTTTTGTTATTCATGCGTGTGTGTGTGTGTGTGTTTGCACGCTTCCGTCGTTTTTTGAAGAGTAACAAGAAAAAAGTGAAAGACACCAAATGGATTTGGTTGGTTCGGTGAAGGAATGCTAATTCAAGAAGGAATTTTTAGATGGGAACTTGTACCGCGCGTACCGTTCGCTACAAGTATTATTATTATACAGGGTTAATATTTCATGTGTGTTAGGTATATGTTACACAAGGAAATATTTTGTGTTGTTGTTGATGTGGAAAGAAAGTGAAGAGTCAGCGAGTTTGAAGTTCATCTGTATAATGTGAAGAAAAAGAAGTTGGGCCCATTTATCTCTGGAGACGTTATGTTAACCTTGCTGCGTGTAACGTTGTTCTTGTTGGTTGGATGGATAGAGAGGAGATTGGAGATTGGCAATACTCTCTTTCTCTGTGTACAGTGAAGTGAAAGTGCCTAAAAACCGAGAAGACTAGTGGATAGTTTAGTTTGGAGTAAATTGACTTTGAGTTTTGTAGAGAATGGAAAAAGTGGATGAAATGGAAGGAAAGGAATGTTGAATGAGACTGTCGCATAGCTGAGCTTCAGACTTTCTACTTTCTTCTCCTTTTACTCGTCCACAAGGACTTTTAACAAATTCGATTGAAGTTCGTTTAGAATTTAGCATGGACAAACGATCCATCTATTTCAACCCTTTTGGTTGTCTCGGCTCTCGGCTCTTCGTTGTCCTACGTGACCTGTCCCTCTTTGACACTTTCTGGGGAAAGCTCATTTGTCCTCTCGTGTGTCGTGTGTGTGTGTGTGTATGTGTGTGTGGAGATACATTATACAGACACGACACACACACACACACAAGGAGAGTTTACTTAAGGAAAGTTTCCAGCAGTTGATCGTCGATAATGTAGAAGAGTGGATAGAATAGGGCGAGTTAAGTTGAAGGAAGAAGACCTTTTGGGTTATCAACTGACTACGTACATGTATGTATCCAATATATTGAAATGGGAAGTTTGACTACTTTTAGATATATATATATATATATGCTAACTATTAGTTTACTGCTAGAAGACTTTTCTACACTTGCACCACCCGTAGCCTCATTCCTCATTCTGTCTTTTGTGGACGGCACTTTTGACATGAAAAATTCATTTTTCATGTGTGTGTGTGTGTGCTGAAAGAAAGTAAGTGGTTTTAGTTAACTTTAACTTATGGTGATTTCTTTGTAGATCCAAGTTCGTTCAATGAGTATGAGTATGTGGTTCCGAAGTCGGATTTCTTAATGGGGACTTTGAATTCTACGGGAGGAGGAGGAAGTGGAGGAACGATGGGCTCTACTGGTGGACTTAATAAAAGTCCTGGAAGAAGGACACCACTTCCCAATTCACCCCATTTGGGAAGGTTCAGAACTATTCAGCTGAGGTTTAGGGAGCTTGGACTTCCAGAGATTCCAAAGAGACGGTTGAAAATGGTGCGGAAGTTGGGAGATGGGGTTTTTGGAACGGTAAGAAGTGGGTTTTTGTTTTTAGGCCTTTTAGTGTAATCAGGCTTAATTACTCGGTTTTTTACCTGACACCTGACTGACACTGGGCTATTCTATTTAATTACCTGGCAGGTTTATATTGGAGAGCTGGAAATGCCGTCAAGTCCGCTGGACAGACGTCTCGTTGCAGTGAAACATTTGCTGAGGAATGCGACAGAGAAAGACAAGTAAGAAAAATATGAGCGAATAAAGTCAGACGGTGTGACACAAGACGAAGAATATAAAATGACATGACGATAAGAAGGAGCCCCTCTGCTGCTCCTGTTCTCCTGTCGCGTTTATTTTGTTGAGTTTTTTTGAGTGACTTTGAGACGTTCACAGGGTGCGGAGAAAGGATGCCGGGGTGTCTGTCGTCTTTTGTGCATTTGTTTGTGTGTTATTTAAGTGAGAGAGAGAGATAATATTTTGACAGGTTGGATTTCCTCGAGGAAGTGCGTCTCCTATCGTCTCTGAATGATCCGAATGTGACTCAAGTGTTGGGAGTATCTTGTGAAGAAGAACCCTACAGTGTGATCCTGGAGTTCTTGGAGATGGGTGATTTGTGTCAGTTCCTCCGTCAGAATGGGACTCTTCAGCCGAATTCCAGTCGGAAGCTCAGGTGAAGTCTCATTTCACCCGTTGATTAATACAAAGTCCCCAGGGAGAACACAGCTTGTTTCATTTCGTCAGTAATAAAATCAATATTTCAAAGTGTAATGAAACCACACACTTACAGTCACAGTATAACTGTGTAAGTACAACGAGAGAGAGGGAGTAAATTGGTTTATCAAGGGAAACCAGCTGGGGCTTTGGGATTCATTTGAGAATTCAGATGGAATGAATGGGTTGCAATCTACGTAATTAGATGGGAGAGAAAGTTTTATAAGAAAGTGAAGAGGCTAGTTAGCAGTAGCTATAGATGGATGGATGGATAGAGAGAGAACAGTTTGAAGAATGGCAAATGGCAATAGCTCCTTTCTTCTTACTTTAGGTTGTTTGTTGGTTGTGTGGAGAGTGGAGAGTGTGAGGTTTTATATTGAATTGTGTTTGGTTGTTCACACAGTCTGGGTGGATTGCTTCATTTGGCTGGACAAATTGCCAGTGGAATGAAGTTCCTGGAGTGTCGGAACATTGTTCATCGGGACTTGGCTACGAGGTACGTTCTTCACAGGGAATAAAGAATGAACACGCTTAAGTTAAGAAAGTGTTGTAGCAGTTGGGAGTAACATTTTGTGGTGGTGATGTACATCTGCGGCCTTCCTTCACTTCTTCCTTGTGGAATAGTTGATGGCTTTTAATAATTATAAAATAGATGGATGGACGGATTAAAAAAGAGCTTTTGATGTTATTTAAGGAATTGCGTGGTGAGTCGCGGACTGACAGTGAAGATATCTCATTTCGCAACGGATACAGATTTGTACTCCACGGATTACTACAGACTTGATGGAAAAATGCCTCTACCGATTCGATGGATGGCTTGGGAATCGTTATTTCTGGTGAGGAGCTGAGAGAGGAGATTTAGTTTTATAATAAATCTGAGTCTTGAGTTTGTGTGAGTGATGGTGAAATGAATGTGGTTGGGACTTTTACACAGGGAAAGTATTCGACAAAAAGTGACGTGTGGAGTTTCGGAGTGACTCTGTGGGAAATTCTGACGTTGAGTAGACACTCGCCGTATCCAGAGTTGACTGATCAAGAAGTGATTCACAATCTGAGACGCCTATCTATTTACGATGAGACGGATCCCTTCGAGCCTTTGGAGAAGCCGTTTAACTGTTCTCGAGACATTTATGACTTGCTGTGTGATACTTGGAGAAGGAGTGACGAGGACAGACCATCTTTTTGGGAGATTCATTGTTTCCTCACAAGGAAGAATTTGAATTTTCACGTTCCACAAGGATACAGCAGTCTCAGTACTTCGTCGTCATATGTTGAGCATTATATTGTGTGAGGAGATAGGGAGGAGCATCAGCGACTGATTGGAGAATAAGAATGTTGGTGGAATGATTAATGTGGAGTTTTATTAATTAATCTGATGCATTATTATGATAAGAGAGAGAGAGAGAGAATTCATAAAGAAGGAGGAAATTCAAAAGAAAAGATTAAAGATTTCTCCCTGACACTTTTACGAGCAACGCACATAATTTAAAATCTTTAAAAATATCTCTCTCATCTTTCTATTTGTACTTTCATAATATTTCGTCACTACTTCTTACTTACTACACAGACACAGTATACACGGACACGAGAATCACGATACCTTTTATCCACTTACCTCTGCGATATGTAATGAAACCTTTCCTACTCTAGAATTTAGCTAGAATAGAAACTCTAGAAACTTAAAACCAACCGAGTCATCCACTAATAATAGGGAGAAATCTATAGACTACTATTAACGATATGTATAATAGGAAATGATGAGTAATCTAATAACTTTTGTTCATATCACAATAATAAAAGTACAATTCACAATTTCTGGTCGTGTAAATAAATTCGTGGGATGCCCGGTGTGTGTGTGTGTTATCATTAGAATTGCATTATGATAGAGTAGAAGAAGGGATATGAATGGTGTTGAGCACATGTCTGGATGTACAATGGAAATGTCAAGATGTCAATGTGAATGAAAAGATGAATAAAATAGAAATGTGTGTGTGATGATGATGAGGATGAACCTTTCGTGTAAAAATTATAGATTGAGTTATCATCACACTCATCTTTTTATTGGAGTAATAATAAAAGACCTTTTTTGTATGGAAGTGTGGCTTCCTGGTGTGTGCTGGGTTATTTCCTTACGCACCCACACACACACACACACGTTGAAATATGAGTTGAATAGAAGGTAAAATAATATTTATTAATGCATGCTCTGCTGTGGAGTAGCTTTTTTCGAATTTGATATTCACCAGCAACCAGCCGGCTGCAAATATCTATAAAAAAATTCTAGACTCCTAGTTTGTAACATTACTGCATGAATGGCATCTGGATTTGATAGAAAAGTATAAATAGGAATAAATAGTGTTATTGGTTGAATTCCAATGGAGATTAGAATTGAATTGATTGGTGAATATGTTCGATTGAAGTTGAGTGTACTAACCTTGAATGCATTTTGCATCCGGTGAGCTGATATTAAATTAAGGTGGGTATTTACATTCAAGGACATTACAGAAAGAGAGACATATGGATGGATGGATGGATGCATGTTGAATTTATAGTTTGGTCTTGGTGTGTGTGTGTGTAATTTATTGATCTGAACAGGGTGGATTGTTGGGAGACGGGAGAGAGGTGGAAATCATTTTGATATGTACAGAGGAGAGAAGTCGGTTTTGGCTGTTGGCTGTTGGTGGTTGTGTTCTGAGAAGTTATGTTCTATTGATTGAAGGAGCAATAGAAAAGTGAAGTTTCTTACTTGACAAGGATGAATAAATAAGAAAAGTTTTTCTCCCCTCGTCTCTCTTTTAAGAATATTTCAATATTGATTTGATATCATGTGTGAGTGAGTAGGACGTAGGAGAGGAACTTTGGTAAAGAGATCTTTTATAGAAGACGATAGCAAATTGGGTCTAATTTGAGATGCTCCGGTGGCTATTTCTATTCAACTATGAAAGTATGAAAAGTATGAAAGGAGGTGGATGCTCACTCTTCTGAAGGAGAGAGAGAGAGAGAGAAGGGGATTTTTATGGAATTTTGAATACACTGCCTCAATTCTCAGGAAGCATTTGAAGACTTACTTGAAGACGTTTGAGAGATCTTTTGAGGAGAAGAAGGGTGCGTGTAGGAAGGAGTATTGATTAAATAAGTGAGTGTATTAGCCATTAAATGGGAGAAGGGTGGCTTAAATCATTAAGGAATGATGCTTACGAGTGACACGAGGTGGGTTGTCAAATGGGAAGGTGAATTAAAGTGAATTGGTTGGTTGTTGGTGGTGCATTTGCATTATTAGGCAAAGTTCTTAAGGTTATTTGGGCAAGAGATAAAAAAGTGCATGTGGGCTGCATTGCAGTTAAATAGGGTTTCGTGTGATGAGAATACAAATCAACGAAGGCTGATTAAAGTGTCAGAGAGAGAGAGAGACTGACTTGTATGTTTTTTCGTGGAAAATGTGAAGGTGAAATGAATGCAGCTCAGTGTGTGTTGTCCGATTCTTCGGTGCATTGGGTTTCTTTTCGGTGTGACTTTATTATATACAGGAGAGGAAGGAGGAATCTCGAAGACGGGTGAAGAGGAAGAAGGAACAGAGAAGTGCACTTTCTCCGCGATATCCCTGAATGGAGGAAGGAAGGGCATGTCAGTTGTCAACAATCCGGTTGACTTGATCAACATTCGATCTCTGCTGGCCTTTGACAAGACATCCACTCCCACCTCTTTCATCTCCAATATTTCCTTGTTTGTGCTTCAATTGACTTAATCTGACATTCGCCTTTATTTCTCCAATCTGAACCAACTGCACGATACATGTGTGCTGTGCACTGTGCACCGGGAGTACATGTTTGCTTTATTTCTTTGGAGTCGTGTCAGCAAAAAAGACTAACAAGGCTGGACTTGCTGGGAGATGGAAAGTAGACTGACTGACACAGGTGCATTTTCAGAAGTAGACACATACGGAATCGCCGATTGCACTGAAGGATTTTCGAACTGCAATTCGGGTTAGAATTGCATTCACGGCAGTATGCGAATTTCCCGAATTAAAATTTAGATTCGAAATTTGCTGTGGCCATGTGTCAAAAGTAATACGATTCTGAATTGAAATTTGAATTAAACTTGAATTCACGACGATATAGGAATTTAGGGATGGTTATAGATTTCATTGGCGAAAGGTAAAAGGCAAACTGCTGTGATAGAATGCGATATATGTTTGTACATTACATTCAGTCACGCTGTCCTTATTGTTCGGAAGTGCATTTTGCATTATTATATACTTTTGGTCTGGAGTCTGGGATAAATAAGTAAAAGTTCTGAATGATTATTTCAGTAGTTTAGGTTTACCTAAAAAGAACAGCCGGAGCTCAGAGCTCACCTCTTGAGAGTTATTTCAAGCGTAACAAAGTACGGCGTGTGTACACGAAGAATGAATGTCTATTGTGAAAGTTTGTTCTTTATTCTTCATCCACTAAGCTCGAGAAATTCTTTACGGAGACTGCACTTTTTTGTACAAAAACTGCATTCGTGCCCACGAGTTTCTCCTCTTCTTTCTCCGGAAGGAACAAGAGAAGCCAATTTAATCCTTTTTTCAAGGAGAAGATTCATTGATTGTAGGGTGGAAGCTGAAATGTAACACCTGATGCCAGTAATACTACAGCAGGAGCAGGAGCAGCAGGAGCAGCAATACTTTTACTCTCAACAACATCCATAAACTAAAAGATGGAGGTTTGTGTTCCTCATTATTATTTCTCCGTGAAGAAGAAGAAGAAGAAGGGGAAGAGTTCAGGTTGAACGTTGAAGAGAGAAGGTAGTTTATAGGTAGAACGGAAGGAAAGCAAATACACGAAAGAAATATTGAAGGTAGTTAGGTATACCGCAGGATGCTTAGAGTTAATAGGCAATATTATATGTACACACGGGCTGGTTGCAGAGGGAGAAGAAAGTTCGCCCTTGAAAATATTTTGGGTGAAAAATGAGTCTCGAGGGATTTGATTTCTGAAATAGTACGACTGGGTTTGCTTAGTGTAATAAAGAATGGGCTGAAGGAGGAATTCATCCGGTTTATTTGAAGAATACTTGGGAGTTTGGGAGTTTGTGCTTTTTAAGGAAAGAAAAAGGAGGAAAAGATCGGAGAAAAGTCTTGAAGACTGGAGTCTAAAGAAAAAGGGAAAAGGGTAGAACGGTGGAGGGATGGGATTATTAGGATAACGAGACAAGTGTCCGGTTTGCATTGGAAATGACTTTGAGCTTGAGTTTATCTCGGGAATGCATTCACGAGGTCCCGAGAGGTAGAAGAAGAAGAATTGCATTGAAATTGAATATTATGGGTGTTTGACTGCACTTTTATACACGGAGGAATGGGATATGGTGTGTAGTATAATTATTATTAAGAAATATGAGGAAAGGGGAAAGGAAGGTTATAGTATATATATAAGCAAGCGTAGCTGTGCTGTGTGTATTTGTATTTCCACGATGAATTATACCTCAGTGCATTTCTTTCTACGGTAATTAGTGTAGAAAAATTCATGCCACGTTTGTAAGTGAAAAGGATAATTAAGTTTTCTTAATTATATATAAGACAAGACGGGAGGAGGATGAAGTTAGGGAGTGTGTCTTGGTGTCTCGTGACACAAGGAATTTTAGAGGATATAGTGAAAGTAACAAGTTGGGGATTTCTTTGTGTGTTTAGGACTTTCTCTCTCTCTGCGTATAATGTAGAATTGTAGGATTGTAGATTCTAGATGAACTTGAATAATAATGGGCACGCACTACGCTTTCCTAGAAACGTGGATGTCTAGATGTCTTTTGAAATGTAGTCTTAATAGAACGTAAAAGTAATTAAAGTTGCAGTTTCTGCAGAATAGAAAGTATTTAGAGTGGAGTCTTAAGTTGGGTGCAAAGGTTGGGTGGACGTGGAAGTGCATCTCACGTTTCGAAAGTTTATTGAGACAAGTATTGCCTATTTAGACGAGCGTTCCCCTAGCCTCTCTGTGCGTTTTATTCTTATTGTGTGTAGTTTAGTGAACGACGGTTTCTACTGATGCTTTCGGATGGATTGAATGGATTCTTGGAATTTTCTCCGTGTGTTTTCATCTCGTTAGTTAATGTAATGAGGTGGATTGAATGAGAAACTGTTTGGAACAGAGTTCTCTGGTGAAACTATGAGGGAGCACAAAGTAGCAGAGAGCGTGGATAATAATAATGTAGTTATTAAAATAGTTGTGAACATTTATAAATAGGAGAAGAAAGAGTAGATGAAACTACATAGTGAAGGGAAGGGGAAATACTTCTTCTTCTTGATAGTTTCTCATCTTAAGGAAACTGTAAATGTTAAAAGTTAGTGTGGGTTGAACTTGAATTAGGAATGTCACGGACAATGTTGTGACATATTATGTGAATGGATATAACACTATATATATATATATAGTGTGTATGTTATGTAAAGGTTTGGGTGTAATGGATTTGAAGTTTTGAACTTGAAGCCACAAATCATGGACAATTTAAACTAGTGAAGTTTTGAGATGTGTGAGTGAAAGGAGAGAAGAGGAGATGCAATAACAAGTTCATATTTATTATTATTTTATGTCGAGACTTCGAGAGTTGTGCTGAAGTTGACTTGTTTATCACTGAATGAGACATGAAGTAGAAAGGCAGAGAGAGACAGGAGTAATGTAAGTAAAGCTCCATGAATCACTCGTGACGTGTTGTTCCTATTTGCATTGAATTACTTTCACCCTTGGAGAAAGCTTGGAGACTCAAGTTATGACATGCTGGTGATGGAACCAAGGGAGTTTTTTTTCTTTGAGAGAATATGAAATAAGAAGAAGAGTTCCCCTTCTGACTGAGATGATATTGAGATGGGTGAAGTGATGTTGTGACTGCAGTAACAGTTATGGGGAATTGTAATGGTGGGGAAATGGAGAAAATAGAAAGACTGCGACTGCTGCTGTACAAGAAGTCAAAAGTTGTTGTTGTTATTTTTTGTGGATGCGGGATGCTTTCTCTTTGAGATGAAGAATCAAGAATGCTGGTGCAATAATAATTAGGTGGGGTGGGATTTTGGGTGTCTCCTTAAGTTATTTCCGACTGGTGGAGTCTTTGGAGTTCGGAGTAGTGCGAAGAAGGATTCGTATGCCATATTAAAGTTAAGGAATTGACAAGGAGGCATAAGCAAGAAGGGCTTCGTTCGACAGTAAATGTAAGTTAGGCTGCAAGAGAAAGTTAATTAAGTTGTGTATGGTAATTCATCGAGAGATGAGGAGTTTTTGGGTAATGACAGAATTTTAATGAAGGGATCTTATGAATTTTATGATTGAAAGGGGTTTTATACTTTTGAGAAGTTGTGTTTTCGTACTTTTTGTGTATGGATGGATTTGAAAGGGTTTTGGAATTGTGGAAGAAACGGAAAGTTGGTTGGAGAAGGAGTGGATTTTTTTAGAGAAAAATCTTTGAATTTTAGTGAATTGTTTTATACTATTTTGGTTTTGAGTTTTGAGAAGTGTAGTAAAAGTACAAGACTGCTGAGTGAGTTTATGTATGAATGTATTTGGTGTGTATGCGTGCGTGCATATCTTTTTGAGTTCCCGAGAGAACTCTCTTCTGACTGAGAGTGAATGGATCTTTTTGTGGTGTGAAAGAGAAACCGCACGGAGACAGATTTACATAATAAAGGATTTCTTGGCGTGGGTCTTGTTATCTGAATGAAGACAGGCGAAGGTAATTTGGAGACAAAAAGTTCCTTTTGAGTGTTTTATTTGCCATTGAGAAGGGAGAGAAAGAAAGATGGAAGGAAGGAGTGGAGGTTTTCGTGAGAAATAATGGGTTTCTGAATATCATCAAATGTAACTTAGGCCTTGAATGTGATAGTGATGAGATCGACTGGGGAGTTTTTGTATGAATTTAGAGTGCACATAAGACAATTAGAGGTAAAAAGACAGGTAAGTTTTACTAAATGGTAAAGAATCAAACGCAAAACTCGGTTTTTTGCGTTGATTTTCTATGCATGTCAGTTATCTCTTTGAGCCTTGTGCAACGCGGTTTCAATTATGCAGTAAGAAATGACACTCTGTTGAATTGAAATTTCATGGGGACATTTCATTTTGATGAGATTTTGTTTCAGAAGGAGATGGTTTTGATAGACAGGATGAAAAGGTAGAACCGGTAGAAGGTACGTGATGGGAAATGAAATTATGGGGAGGGACATATCCATAAATATGAGTGGATTTGAAAGAAACGTGTTTTATTCTTGGGAGAGTGTCAAAATGGGTTTGAGTTGGGAGATATGCTTCTGTTTTACAAGGGAAAGGGGAAGAGTTGACATGATGACAAAAGCAAGAAGGAAGAGACTTCGTGGGGAATCATAATTAATTTCAAATGAATTTAAATGTGCTTGCTGTCTCTTCTGTAGGGAACAAGAAGGGAAGGTGGAGAGCTTGTTACTTTTATTGTGAACTTGGGAAGTTCACGACATGAATTATGAATTTTAAAATACACACATGTGTGAATGCGTGAAATATTTTGCTGACTGTTGCGATTGAGACGAGATTGAACTTTTGAGTGAAACAGTTTGTGTTTGTGTTGTTATGTTCTAAGATGCCAGTGTAAGAAATCTGAGAGCTTTGTTAATCATTCATTAAGAATAGGTTAGGATTCAAATGAATATGAAAATACACACACACTTGTTTGTGTACGATCTGTGCGAACTATAGGGTGTCCCACGGGAAACTTTACACCTTGCAAACAAAAAATCTCAGCCCAGGATAAAGATATCGAAAACTGGAGTTCATGTCCTTCAAGACAATCGCTTTTTCCATAAGATTCCAAATTTTGAGTTGTCTCACTTGATCCTATCCAGTCCAGTGGACAGAGGA
>JAQGAD010001686.1:0-17668 GCA_034696625.1 Isotomurus palustris | reverse complement strand
TGTTAAAGTAAATCGTAATTCAAAGGCGACTGTATAAACACTCATAGCTAACTGCCATGTAACTTTACTTAATTTTTGGGATAATTATTTTATTCAGTTTTTCAGTTTCCATGTGTGGATTGACAAAGTGATTCGCAGCAGTAGTAGCATTTCCATTAAAGAACAATGTTACCAAATATGTAATTGTAATAAAAACTGCAGTTCAGTCAAGGTCTTCATGTAATCGTCATGTCAATGGTCACTTATTGTTGTGTAGTTTATTGTAATTTAAGGTAACTGTAATTGTGTATTATCGAGTTAATAAGCTTTGAATATTTTTGTAATTAGGGATAAGCATGCACTATGCACTAATTGTTATTTCTGTAAATAGTTTAGGCGATTTTCTAACATACTTATAAATTTCATGACGTTTAATTGTCAATTTGAATGAGCTATCTGTAATTTAAGAAAACGTGTTGTAACTAGTGTTTTGAAGAGTGACATGTCTGCTGGCGGACAGCAAGGCATATATCCCCCTCAGTCAACTCTGTACTCCGTGTCCCCCTGTAAGTCGAAAACCGCCTTAATTTGCAATAAATGATTAATCCAGGCTATGTTACCTATGTTAATTTTAACGAATAAATTCTCATTCTCCCCTTGTAAGCGAGTGTAACGTTGTGTGGAGCTGTGGAAACCGTATCCACTGAAAATCATCGCTTTAGTAGAAATTTAGGAGTAAAGATTTTTGATAATTGTAACTGTTTCCGTGTCCGTTATGATAATATTATTTATATACTTCTGTGCCTCTTGGTTTGACGTTTTTAGGCATTTGTAGGCTCTTTAATATTTTAGGAAATTTTTGGAGTATTTTTTAGACGTTTTTGAACTCTTTAGATGTTTTGGAACATTTGAAGATAATTTTATGTTTTAGACGCTTTTGGGGGATTTGTGAAGCACTTTATGGCTTTTTTTGACATTGTTGTATGTATGTATGTATGTTAGGAGGCACACCTTACGGAGAGCTCTGCCGAAGCCTATAGAGACTTATTGCAGAAACTCCAGAAATCTCTACAAGCTGATTAATTTTTGGGTACCGTGCATTATCTCTATATTTGACTATCCCAGCCAGAGATAAGCAAACCAGGGCGACCTCGGGACTGGGTAGTGGTGTGTCATACCCACCGAGGTATCAGCATGAACAGCAACCTATCCAAGGCGTACTACAACCCAATGCAGCCCAGCGATCAACCCACTCAGCTAAACTTTACTGTTGTCACTACTGGGGCTTGACCTCACGAGAGTGAGGAAGAGCACAGACCCGTTCTAGCGTGTGCCCAGGGATAACACCACTGGACAACGTAGCCGTGGCTTTTTTGACATTGTTGGGGTTTATTGAGAAATGTTTCGGGTGTTTTGGCGTTTTGGGGAAATTCGAGACATATTTAAGATTTTTAACATATTTGGGGCATTTTCAGACACACAAGATTTGACACGAAACTCTCTGGTAATTTTGCTGAATTTCCCGTTTCCGGTAAATTTTTACTGTTTCCAAGCACGATTTTTACAATCAACAACAGTAATAAAAGACAACTTGATTTTGAACGCGTTTTGGTACATTTTGATTTACTGTACTTAATCAGCAAGTGGAATCATTCTCTACAAGGCGATTATTATTAAAGAATAGGATTAGTATTCAGTGTGATGAATCTATCAACCTACCAGATGCACAATTTAGGGTTGAAACTTTGGTATGCTAAAAGGCGTGGTTCATCGTGAGAATCGAATAGATGCAACAAAAATTCTACTTAACCACAACTTCGATTTTTTTAAAAAATCATAAAATTGAAAACACTTAACGGCCGTTTTCAGAAAGAAAGCGACAAGAAAGAGCTTCCCTGCGATTATAAACATATCCTGTGCCGTAGTTTCACTTCTTAGCAATAATAAATATTACATTCTACGTACAACTGCTACAACTGTCAATTAAAATGAAGCCTGAAGTTAATCATAAACAGAAACACTTTTAAAAACAATTTCCATTAACTGTCAACTTATTGAACTGAAGTGTTTAACACATTCTCGATGGTTGTTGTAGCTAAAACCAAACTCCTTTCAAAGATTCAGTGATTAGCACCCAATACAGCTTTTCCCCCAACAAACAAAATGTTCCAGAAGCCAACAGAAATACAAGCAATTGAAAGGAAACACAAAGATTTTAATATATGTGTCAGACATGCTTTAGGTTAAACGTTTTATCACGTGAATATTTATAACGTGTAAGGGATTGCATTCATTTATGAAATCAAACAAGATTCAAAAGCTACCAAAACTGAAAGAGCTTTCGAGAGTAATTTCATAAGTTCCTTTCTTGATTGCCACTCATAATATTCTTATAAACATATTGGTTGAATTCAATTAGTTGGTGCTTCGTAATGAATCCTAGTGAAACTACGAAAGCTGATGCAAGTTAATGATGAACCTGAGGAAAATTAAATCCCAAGCGTTGTCTGGAAGATAGTTTTCCGAAGGCCCAACAAACATTTAAGTTTTATAGCAATATAATTTGCAATTCCAACTTCACCAGATACATCACATATTCCATATTGCAATATACCAAGTATTGAAGTATTTCCCAACCTTTCCACATTTCTCAAATAGTATGGAATATTAGATGAATGCCACGTGGAATGCAAATTGCACATCGAGTGTTCATTTTTTACATGTTGAAAGCCTTACAATCCACGGTCTTTCTTAATCAGTAAAGTATCATCAATTTAACACAAGCCATCATACCCTAGCACTTACGAAACATCTCTTGCTCTACTTCTGGGCCTATGACTTTATGGATATTACGCAAGTACTTTGTATTCACCAATGTAAGGACACAGGACAAGGATTAAAATTACAAGTCATATAATGTGATCAAGGTTTGAGTTTAGTGCCGGAAGATCTTAGCATTTTTTTTATTTGGTAATTGGGGGTTTTCAGTCATTAATAACCCGTTGGATACTAAATCTAACTACGCGATCTGAACTTTAGTGTTTATATTAGAGCACAGTTTTTGCTGTCAGGAAGCATTTGCTTACCTTCAGCCAATTTCGCAACAACAATTAACATATTAAGTTCATAGTTGAAAGCAATTTCATGGTTATTTCCTCTCGAAGTTAGAATACTTAATACAACCATGCATCGTATATATAAATCCTGTTTAATTCCTTCGTCTCAAACTTTTTACATTGAATTGCTTCAACCAGTTCTCCTTAGCATAAAACTGAAGTAGGTTTAGTTCGTTTTCAGGCTAAATACGAGCCCAGTCGTAATTTATAATTCAAATCTCTGTCCTTCTGCCAACCTTCAGTTCTCAGTTGTTTAGTATTTCAAAATTTTTCTTCACAAGAAGACACAAACCGCACCAGTTCACTCTGCATTCCTCATATCGATATCCATACAGTCAACAACCGTTTACCAAATTACAAATGGCATCTGCAGAAATATACAAAAGTTTAGACTTTACGTTGAAGGTTAGTAGCAAGTTCAAAACCGTTCCAATTCAATTTTCAAGAAAAACGAATTCCCTTCAAGTGAAAAAAGTCAATCGATTTACAAAATGCGTCAGAATCATTTCCTGCTTATTCATGCAAGTCAGCTTCTCCATTTCAATTTTCAACTCTGTTTATTCCTTCATTGACAAGTCAACTTATGTGACAACCAAAAGAGTTATAACTTGTCTTATCCTCGTGTTTCTCTCGGTATTTTCCTTTGTTCCGAGTATCTGCCTTACTTTCTCTCCACACGAATTCTGCAAATGGTTGAAACCATTAGGAGATATTCGAGTCCTTTTGTCAGGTAAGATTTTAAAAAACCTTTGAGTCACAAATATTGAATCTAAATATTAGCGTTTCATAATTTCAGCTCACAGATCCGTATACCGATTAAATAGAAACAAGAGGAACAACTACCGCTTTCCAAAACTACTAGAAATCAGTTCCAAGATGCTACCATTAGTAATATTTTGTATAATATTGCCCATTGGAAGTCTTCTCGTAGTCCGAAGAGGCTCTGATCCCATTCACTATTTGATAAAGCATTTTAATCCGCACTCAATGGAATACCTAGATTCCCTGAAAGTATGGATGTTTCTACGATTCATGGGCACCTGGTGGTTTTGCTCAGAAATCGGAATGAGTATTGCTGTATACTTTTCTGTATCTTTGATTTTGTTCAAGTCAATGAATTATTACTTGACAACGTTGCGATTGGACTGCCCGGATGTTCCTGCCTTTGGGTCGAAGAACAACATGATTCTTCTAAGAAAACACGGGAATAAAGGAGTCAAAATGGAAATCGGGAACTGCTTTCGTTCTAGCATGAGATTCTACAATATAATCCGAATTCATGTAAACCAATGCTGCTGTGCGGGAGGATATCTCTACTATCAGAATTTCATGTTTGTTGGAGGAAGTATCGGACTCACAGGATTGTGTAACTATACATTCATTAAACTTCACGGAAACTTGGGATGGTCGATGAGGTTATCGAGTCCTTGTATGAGTGCATCATCTTTGTTCACCTCGAATAATTTGGTTCCAGAAGCAATTGAAGTATATGAGGGATCAAAGGAGTTCCTGAGGGTTTTAAAGAATTACGTAAGAACAAAGTACGATAGGAAACTATGTGGAAGTCTTAAACCTGTTTGTATTCCTGCGGCATCTTTTTTTAATTTTAAGAAATCAACTCAACCTAATTTAAATAGGATGGTTGTAGATTTAACCATGAATTTGCTGCTGTCTTTCTAGAACTTTTGAGCTTGTTATATCTCCGGTTTTTCATGTCATGATTTACAAATAAATAAAACTAAATATGAATACAATATAATTCTTAACTTTTGATGTGTTTGAGTTTACACAATTGACTTATCTTAGGGGAGTAGCAAAAGCTAATCTAATATTTAGTTTACTTCCCCTGCCAACGGTTATCAATCGTTATGGACTGGACGTCCTTAACTTTAAATGCTACAACACATTGGAATTTGTAGGCCAGCATATTATCCATAGTACACTCCAGCAGACATTACAATTAGTTTTAAACGAGGGCATTTTACGAGATAGAAAAAGCTTATATGGAATATGGATTCTCAGTGGTCCGGTTAATTTCTCCGTCATTTTGACAAATTGTATGGTAGCTGCTACTGAAGACTCCTTTTATATTGCATGGGCAGTTGGTAAATACGTCATAACATTTTGAGTTTTGAGATTCCCATTGCTTCTGATTCTGATGCAATACAATAATAATAATAATATTCTGAATGCATAGTCCTAATTATAGGAAAACTGAATAACTCAAAACTTATTAAACTGGAGGCAAATTGGTGGTTTGCTTCCAATTTATACTTTACCGTGTAAATGTTGACAGTGGATTGAAACCATTTTTCAATGATATAAGTCGAAGGATTTTATGATCTCATCTGAAACAAATGTCGATTTATGTAATGTTAATTAAATCTCCCTCAAATTAGGAATAGTATCAGGAGTGTTCTTAATTGTTGCTGAAATTCTAAGCAAAAACCCAAAATAAACTGGTACATAACTTGAAGGTTTTATAAGGTCAGTTAGGTATTTTTAGTAGACTAGAAGAGACCTATTGCTTCATGCATAATTGAAATTAAATTTTGCAATAAAACTAAACTAGAGCTGGACAGTACTGGTGGACACACATCTTGCAACTTAAACACAATATGAGGTGCATTATTTTGCGTACAAATTCTTCCATTATTTATCATTCCTTATGTTTTTACGAACAAAACCCCTGGCTCTAAATAATTCTTCTTAATGATGGTCTAATTAGTAGTAATTAGTGCATGCACGTGTTGGTGATAAGCATAATTCAGGAATTCATTGCAAAACTTAATCGTTCTGTAGGCGAACGTTGATACTTAACTAAAGTTTTTAATAGGACATTTTGGTTGGTTGTAACTGATTGTAATATAAAGAGGACTGCCGTTTTATTTTCACTACGAAATAACGTTTTTAAAGTACGAATGTATGAAGGTGAAGGCTGATGCAGTTTGATGATGATGAACACGAAATTTCCTTCATTCCTGTAAGAAAGTTTCAAATGGGCTTGGTAAAATACTTTGCATTGAATTGGCAAAAGGAATTCTGTTTTTAACCGGTTAATCTCAAATACCGTAAATATATTTCGCAAATACGTTACACTTCTCATATAATATGGAATACTATGTGAATCTACGTGTAAATGCCATTGCCAAAATTTTATATTAGCCGTGTACATATACACACTTTATATTATGCATCGGATCTTATAAGGTAGTAATTTCGCTGTGTTCTCGTAATTCAGTGAATCGCGAGTATAGAATGACTCAAAGCAGGACATTTTAAACATCTTTGATCTCCTTGAGCCCCATTTCTAACGATTTGTGATTTAATGGAAAATTTCTAAACGTAGCATTTATGTCATACATTTATTTCTGTGCACGGGTTTCTTCAATACTAACAAATCGCACATTACAGGGATTAAAAAAATAATCAGCCTTTTCCACAAGATTCGATAGAGGCACAAAAAGTATGATTCTCTCACACGGTGTTTAGTTTACACTTAAGTGGCTTACTTATAAATATAGGTACATGACTTAAGTTAGCTTTCAAAATAATAAACCTATAATACAGTTTAATGTTCTCGAATTATCTTTACCCAAGCAATTACAAGCATATTGTTTCTCGAATCAAATTCAAATCACTTGCATCAACTGCTTTTAGTAGATATGACTCTTTGTGTTTTCAATAGTTTGCCTCAAATGATTGGCAAAAATTGCTTTCCAACTTGTAATCAACCTCCTCCTTTAATTATTTTAAATCGAAGCTTGATCTCTATCGGTTACATTTGAGGCAGAAATAATTCCTTTGAAAGGTACAAAAATGTTTGCAATCTTTCTTTGGTGGTCAGTCTAATTGATAAAATTACAAATCCTACCTAATCGTACTTAAATGCTTTGATACTCGAGCCTATCTGGAGTGTTTACTTTAAGTGTAATTTACCTTGAGTAGTGTCCTTTGAAACTTTGCACTGAATTTAAAAATAAGCAAAAACGAAAAGTACTTTTTGACCTACGATTTGATGGAAACTGAGTGATACAATTGTAATTATTGATGGGAAAAACTGCAATTAGAGTTTTGAATCCTTCACAGAGGTCAAGCTTTTAAACAAAACGATCAGAAATTCAAGGTTTTACTTCATTCGCTGAATATGCATTAACGGACATAATTTGGAACAGAATACTAAATCCAACTGTAAAATACGAACTTTTGGGTTGATTTGGGAACATAGGTTTTTTTCTATCAGGAAACCACTTCTTAGCAATTTCATCTAGTTTTACTCATAAAAACAAGTTAGGATGCTGGTAATTGGTTAGTTCCATCGTAGACGAATATATAATGCGCTTACTTACACGAAAACTGTACAGTATAATGCCGGAGCAAAACCAGGAATTCGGTTTTAAAGTGTGAGTAGAAGCCCATTCTCCATTTAAAAAACAAAGTAGGGAATACTTGTTACTCTTTCAGCTTTTAACTGTCCCAAGTTTAGTATTTAACAATTTCCATCAACTACGGTACACATTATGTAACTACGGAAAGACTTCATCTTCAAACCTCGCCGACTATACCTCCTAATACCATACCTGCAGGAGAGCGATTGTGCACCCATTGTGATTTTCAATGGCTTCTGTAGAATTATACAAAACTTTAGACTTCACATTGAAGGTTAGCAGCAAATTTAAAACAGTTCCGTTTCAATATTCAAGAATAAAAAACTGCCTGGAGGTTAAAAATATCAAGCGATTTACAAAATTTGTGAGATTCACATCGTGCTTATTCATGCAAATCAGTTTCTTCATTTCACTTTTCAACTCGGCGTATTCTTTTACGGGGAAATCCACTTATGGAACTACCAAAAGGGTAATAACATGCCTGATCCTTGTGCTTCTTTCGGTGTTTTCCTTTGTTCCAAGTATCTGCATTACGTTTTGTCCCCAAGAATTCTGCGATTGGTTGAAACCACTAGGAGCAATTCGAGTGATTTTGAGAAGTAAGGCTATAACAACTTTAAATTTGAGAAGAAATCTAAATTCAACTTAATTTTTTAATTATTTCAGCTCACAGATTCACATACCGATTGAGCAGTTGCAAGAGTAGCAAATACCAGTCGTCAAAATTCATTGAAATCTGTTCCAAAATTCTTCCTTTAGTAATATTCGTGATAATATTGCCCATTGGAAGTTTTCTTGTGGTTCGAAGAGGCTCCGATCCAATTCACTTTTTAATAAAACATTTTCATCCGCAGCCAATGGAATATTTAGATTATTCGAAAGTATGGATGTTTGTACGTTTCATGGGTACCTGGTGGTTTTGCTCAGAAATCGGAATGAGTATTGCTGTATACTTTTCTGTAGCTTTGATTCTGTTCAAGTCAATCAATTATTTTTTGACAACGTTGAGACTTGACTGTCCCAATGCTCCTACCTTCGGCTGGAAGAACAACATGATTGTTCTCATAAAAAAAAGGCATGCAAGAGCCGAAATGGAAATCGGGAATTGCGTTCGTTCCAGTATGCGACTTTACAATCTAATCCGAATTCATGTAAACCGATGCTGCAGTGCGGGAGGATATCTTTACTATCAGAATTTTATGTTTGTTGGAGGAAGTATTGGACTCACGGGATTGTGTAACTATACTTTCATTAAACTTCACGGAAATCTGGGATTGTCAATGAGACTGTCAAGTCCTTGCATAAGTGCGTCATCGTTGTTCACCTCGAATAATTTGATCCCAGAAGCTATTAAAGTATATGAGGGATCAAAGGAGTTCCTGAGAGTTATGAAGAATTATGCAAGAAGTAAGTACGACAGGAAGCTATGTCGTAGTCTTAACCCTGTTGGGTTCGCTGCAGCGTCCTTCTTTAAATTTAGAAAAACAACTCAACCGAGTTTTAATAAATTGCTTGTTGATTGTACTGTGACTTTGTTGCTGTCTTTGTAAAAATTCCTAGAAGCTTTGAATAAATAAACTTTTCTTAACACATGCATCCACTAATTTGTGACTGGTACATTTATTATAGTAGCACTTTAAATGGTGAGTTCACGCGAGTTTATAGACATTTATTCAATAACAAACGTAGCAATGTTTATTCAATGTTATGACAACGAAACCAGTTTGGTCAGTAACCAAAAATATTAAACTTCCGTAATTTAAACAATTTTTTATTTATTTGTAATTTCTGGGAAAGAATTTAATTTGTTTTTAAAGCAAGTCTTCCAAAAGCAGTCCAAATAATATTCATCAGTGTTTACTTCAGGATTACATCTAATTTGAAACGCCTTCTTTTTTTCATGACTACAATTTCACTCACAATCCAGCTACTCAGATTCCCTTTTATCTAGATAATGAATTACAATTAATACGTTGCCATTGCCACACCCACCATGAGACAATTTTGTAACTTACCATCCATTGTAGCTGTTGGATTGCCAAATCTCATTCCCAACAGGACCTGACCACACCCTAACGCAGTAGGACTCCACGTTAGTCCTACTGCGTCTTCAACTTGCCATGACATTTTGCTCTTGAAACTGAATTCAACGTTTGATCTAACTGCTTCCATCTTGAGGTTTTGGTTTTTTGGGTATCCTTACGAGTTGGATTGCTCTGGCGAAAGTACTCGCTGATCAAAAACCTTCTTAGGCGTCGGAAGTCTAACGGCCTCTCTTTCTTTCTACTGGGAGAAACTCCCTTCGTAAAGTTCTTTTTGGAAAGCGCAGAAACGCCTTAAATATTTTTACTCTGAGAGCTTCGTATTCGTTGTGGGGTTTTTTGTGAGTGAACTTTGTGATCAAGAGGACAAACCACTTTATATATTTGGACACATTCCACCTTCATTTATGTTCGCGAGGAAGTTTAACCTGAGATTGCGTCATTCACAATTATATTACACATCCTTGGTAGATAACACGACAAGCCGATGCCGATTGATGTCATTGTAAAATTAAACATGAAGAATGTTTCAGGCGGAAAATGGTAATTAGTTTTTAGTTTGCTTATCATATCAGTCGCACATTTTAAAGGCTGCTGTTAAACTTGAATAAGACTTATTTGTTTTAACTTGACTTTCGTTAATTACATCCTCTGCACATATTACTGCTGATTTACAAGCTCTTCTGCAAACATTTTTCCTCACTTACTTTGCTCGAGTCCTGTCTGAATTTTTCTCTCATTATAGAAACCAGTTTTTATCTAAACTATGTTGAATATGGTTGTGTGAAGTTAGAAATTATACGCTTATACTAAATGTAACTCATGATGTAAAAGAAATCAATAATAATCCTTTCGGTTTTAACTGCTGCTTATTTTAGTTCAGAAATAAAGCATAGAAGTGATCATTTCGAGAATTAAGTTAAATTGTAAAAGCTGTGTGTTTTTAAGTTATCAACACTATTCTCCTCTCAACTCATCTCTTGTAAATATCACAATTAGATTAATTCAATGGCATCCAGAAATATCAAACCGATTTTTAAAATATGTGGGTTCATATCAAGTCGCTCATAATCTAATGAAGGATCTTATTCAAAATTGAATTCTAATGCCAAAACTACACTCCATAAGTTCGTCATCATTCATTCCACGTTTGCATACATTTTCAAAGAAAATTATCAAACGTCTATTCAACGTATTTTACTTATTTTATATGATGGAAGAAATTCCATGAAAAGCCTTAACAGTCCAGTCTCTAAAAGTCAAAGAAAATGTCTCAAGTGCAGATAACCTAATAATAAATCACGAACTTGTTTTCACTAAAGAGTCATTCATATTCAATTCAATTGAATCGAGATTGATGACGTGGCTTTCTCACTCAAGTAAACGTTATCTAATTATAAAGTTATTGCATAAGAATGTTTCAATGAAAATCAGAATTCATGCAACACGAATTGCAGTTCCATGAAGAAATCTTCATAGAATTAGTACTACGCAACATCACTTCTTCTTATTTGCTGACCCAGTATTGTCAACTACAGAGCTACTTAATAAAATCCATCATTTATTACGAGGCTACCTTATATTTTATATTTTTAGTTTTATGTTAAACGTACTTGAAATTTCAAAATGATATACACGGTGCATATTCAGTTGTCTTTGTTCCTTTCCTCATTTATATTAGCATGTGTGCAATGTTCCCAGGACAAAAACCAAATACGCGTGTTATTTGACTTCCAAGGTAAGTACATTGGCTTGAATTTAAAACCATTTAAACTTGAACAAGAAATTGAACAAAGTGTTTTTAATTTTAACAGACGAGTATCAGATGGTGAATATTTCGTCATGTGTCTCAATTGAAAGTGACGATAGTGTTGTTCGTTCCTTGAACGTGTCAGGCACCTGTGCCATGCTCTACAATAGTGACAATTGTGGAGGAAATGACACCAATGCAGTTGCTATTGAAGATGGAATGACTTCCAACAATATTGTGCGTGTGTACGGATTTCTACCTAAATCCGTGGGGCCTTGTCGTGGAAATTGTCCAAGTTCCACTTTTGAGAAAAGGAAAACCGAAGTAACAATTTACGACCAGTCGAGTAATTTAGTTTACCCAATTAATATTTATGTTGCATGAACAGAAATTGTGAATTATCTGCACCAAACTATTTTCAGGGAAGCAAGCAACTCATCCTTTTCTCTTGGTTCCTGGTGAATGTGAAACAATTCCAAAATATCTTCGAGGTCGAATAGCTTTCGCAGACTTATCAAGCCCAGTTTGCTTAGAATTTTACGAGTCTGAAATCTGCCAAGGAGAATCTAAGACGTTCAATTTCCCTGATAATAATTCACTTTCTTATGAATTGCTCCCAAGGAAATGGCACAATAGCAGTTCTGTAAGCCTTTGTGGATTTAACTGCATAGGTAATCAAACTTATGAGACATGAATTTACTCAACTTAAGATTGAATAGCAAATTTATTGCAGGGTCGTCTTTTGTTATCGCTGAAAAAGGAAAGAACAGTGTTTCACTTGAAGGCGATTCCTCAACTTGGAGCATTTGGGTTGTGTTAAGTTTTGCTTCGTTTATTTTATTGTGTACTTTACTTGTAGCTATTCTTTGGGTGTGGAGACTCAGGAAAGACAAAAGCAACGATACAACGACAACGGATACTTTTGACTTGATCGACAGTCCGTTTGTGGATCTTTAGTGTTAGATTGATCAATTAAACTGGGCCAGATTTGTTATTCCATAAATTCTATTTACATCTTCAAAAATGTGAGAATTTGGAAAAGATACGCAAATATTTTATGCAAAATTATGAAAGTGAAGATAACAATGAGACTAAGGGACATTAATATAAATTTGTCCTGTTTAAAAGTACTCAATTAACTTCGTAATGTGACTGTTATTTACATTCAATGAATAAACCTTTTCACTCTGTCCACTCAAAAGTTTCGTGGCCTTCATAACACCGTTAGATGCCTAAGCTGTGTGACAGCACTTCCATTCTTGCCCCTTTTAAACTTCAAGACGTGACAAAAAATAAACTTTGTAATTAGTCACGTCTTTTTTTAGCCAATTAAATGCAGAAAACTAAAGCTACAATTGAATATGAAGAATTACGAATTCTTTGCAGCACGATAAAAGACCAATGGACAACCATGATTGCAAAAGTATTTATTTATTCATTTTATTTTCGCAGGATTTCACGACACATACGAATACAACAAATGCGAACATGTGACTTCAGTTTCGTCTGTTTCTTACATTCGTTTACGAGACTTAATTTTCTCCTCTCTATATGTCCTATAGATATAAGGACAGGAAAACAAAATATGGCAACACGTCCTCCACAATACGAAAGCAAATGTGCAACAACAAACTAAGTCAATTCATATATTAAACGCAACTTTAAAATTATATTGTCCCTTTAAGGAACTCACGTGTGGACAGAGATGCAACAGGCCTGGGCGCAGAATTAATTTTAACCGATGACTTCAAATCTTTCATGAGCTCTGCAAGCTTAGAGGTTACAAGAAACAAAGTGGTTATCTTATGTGTCTAATCGACGTACATTAGTCACACACAAGGCACTGTTCAAATGCCAGAAAACAGTCGGAGAAACATCACGTTTCGATATTACTTGCGCAATGAAACAGGACTAATATTGGAAACCTGTGCTTTAACCTTCCAACGGACCTTCGACGTTTCACCGGATCTGGTACGCACTATTCGGGAGAACTTCGCAAAAGAAAAACAAAACATGGGACATTGGAGGACAAAATTTGAAATATTCAATATGGCAAAACTCATACTTGCCTCCACTTCCCAGAGTACTCACCTAGCGTACTTTGTACGTTATTGTCATTGTAATCAGATAAGCTAGAGAAATTCCCATTTTACCCCCAAGTATGACTTTTGACCCTAGGAACATGGCCATACACGGTAAATAATCAAAAGTTAATAAATAATTAAACTAGCAAAAACAAAAGCTTGAGACATGAAACTTGGAATATATACTCTAAGTAAGTAACCACGCCCCTTGATCTTTTGATACCCGAATTGAGATCTCTCGTGGCCCCCTGACACACAAATGTGCAAAAACGACATCAAATAATTTCCAGTGCTGATCTTAAGACATCTGTGCTGAATATTTTATGGGACCAGAAATTTACGGATTGGTATTTGTTAGATGCCACAATGGTTCGTTTTAATTAGTTTGATCGCTGCTTAAAATTTAATACAAAAAAGCGTATTCATGATGCTCAGGAAGGATAATCCAGAGTTGCGTGTAGCATCGTAAGTCACTGCGATCTTTTAGCCCGTAAGTTAACCCCTTTAGTAGAAATGATAAGTCGGTTGCACATTATTCTGGTCGCTTGGTGTTTATAAATATTTTATGTAGCCACTTTTGATGAACCTAAGAATTGAAATTGGAGCTAATCACATCAGAGACAATTTAATACTCACGCGAAATAACCAACTGTGCTATTAAACCTCTCCTTGGTTAGTGGTCCAAACCAAACAGCCGATTATAGTTTATTTCTTCTAACGTAAAATTACACTCTGGCAAACCCCAAAGGGAAATTACGAATATTAATTTCGTTTATAATATTTTAGGTATTATTTAATGCATCCGTTGGTCCAAAGAGAAACTAATTTGAGACAAATCCTAAATTTCGGAGTATTGCAAGACATTTTTTGAACCTGCATTTACTGAGGTACATCTCAAAAATGAAAGATGCGCCAGAGACAAGTAATGTGCCAAGGTTAATCCAGAAGACAACATAGCAATTTTTGAAGGAAATCATGAAATTATGTTGTTGAATCTTTCCACCTTTCATTTGAAAGTTAATCCAGTCCTCATCTTCAAGACTCATTTCCTTCTTAAAGTCTTTCCTTGCAATATTTACAAAAAACTCCCGCCCCTTATACTCTAAAGCAAACGCACCCATTGCTTCTAGTTTCCGTTTTGCATTTTGAAAAACACTTGCTAAGCAAGATTTAAATATCGCAAAAATCCAGACAGGTGTGAACGCGGCCTCGTGTGGGACCAATTTATAGCATTCGTACTTCCAACCAATAACTTCTTGAACGAAAGCTATGGAGGCCTTCGAATCAATATATCCATCATTAACAACGTACTTCTTTCCGTCTTTTCGCAACCAAAAATAGGTCTTGATGGTCTTGGAGTTTCTAATAGCACCCAACGGAGCATATTCCGTAACATTGCGATGTTTGGTGTTGAAGGTTCTTGCCACCCAAGCGTCCTCTTCCACATCTATCTGAGAGGTAAAATACGTATAATTATTTTGAATCAACTCCGCAATGTTTGTGTAGGACTTGATAGGGGATGGTGAAATGATTTGCAGCATAATCATATTTTCGTAAGCTGCAAGAAGTACAACACACGAAACTTGAAATATTAACAATGCTACCGAATTGTGTGTAGCACTTTGTCTCGCTAAAACACAATACCCCACGTAAACGTTCTGAAAACCGCTAGTCAGTACTACATTTAGTAAACTATTGTGCTTGGAATTAAAATTAATTGATTTCACAATAGCGATCGTGATTACACAAAGCAAAACTCCAAACCAAACACTTCGGGAAACGTGGGTATACCAAATGTTCACATGTGCCAAATCCTTACGTTCTTCGTATATGCAATAAATAACACGCCGTTCATGACTCGCTACAAAATCAACCGTGTATTTCGTTACGTCAGTCCCGTACAAAAATTTGTTAGTGTCGATGTATGGAAAAAAATTTCCATAAGCCAAAGTTACGTTTAGTTTTGAAACTGAAACTATTCCTTCGATACCGCTCACACCGTTACAGTTATTTAAATCAAAAGGATCTAGAAACCACATAATGAGTCTTCCACATGATAGGTCATTTGGTTTCCTATGTCTGGGTCTTCGTGTACTATAGTGCGTTTGATACTTCCAATTTTTCTGAAAAAGTAACTGGTCAACAGAAAGTAAATATTTGTTGAATTGAATTGGTTGAAAGATTTGATCACACAGAGGACATAAGAAATGACATTTCTGGAAGTAGACTTTGTGTCCCTTTACTCCACTTTTCACCAAAGTAAAACTTAAAAGAAATATTTTGTGTTCTATGTCAATGTGTGCAAAAGGATTTATTTTTGGTGCATAGGCGTTGAAGAAATATGCTACAATAATTGTGCCCCTCTTAAGTGCTGAATCGCGTAATACCGCTGTATTTGTGTCCGGCAATGTTGGAAGTAATCTTAAATCCCAAACAGTACTCAGATGAATAAAACATTCGTGCTTCATCGAACGAAATATTGCTGGAGTGTGTTTTAGTTTTAGCAAACCTCGTTCAACAATCACAGTTTGAATTCTTTCAGTTACAGTTATCTCCTGAATTAAATTAGTGTGAAAATCGTCCTTTGTGTGATTTTGTAACGAAATGTCTTTTAAATGGTATCCACATGCGGGTATAAGATTAAAATTATGATTGTAAGCAACGGTTGACGTAAGTTTAATGGTCAAGAAAATTTTCAGGATAGTTTCCATTTTATCTCGGCTTCCTTTCTTACAGGAGTGAACAAGCTGTATATATCCCAAGTATTCTTTAACAGGTTAACATATATCCAATACTAGTTCACAAAGTATATTCGTATTTAATGGCTGTTTTAAGGAATGTTCAAGTACATTTGAATTCGGGCATGGGGCAAATAACAAAATGGGTGGTCAGAGTAAGAAACCAAGGGCCAACCAAGGTATAATTCTACATAAGAATAAATTGGCAGGTAGAGGTTTAGAAAGTAATTTAAAGTGTATGAGATTAAATCCACAAGCTACTAGCAAAACAACTAAAGATATAATTGTAATGTAGAACAGATATTATAATAATTACACCTCTAGCTCTATAGAATGAACCATATATACGAAAACAAATATAACACCAAAGTTAAGGTATGAGCAATATCATATTGATTGTTACAAATGTTTGAGCGCTAGAAAAAGAGGAGAATGCAAACCACAGGACCGGGAGTGGGAATCGAACCCACTTCCCCCCATTACCGGTCAGGTGCTCAACGTCTATGCCACCCCGCGTTGCCATTGTTACTCTAATCACTCTCACTCACTCTGTTTGCCATTGTCAATATCTGAGCTAGAGTATTTGAATACGTCCACGCCTCTTTTATTTCAATTCATCCACACCAATTAGGCTTGCATTTTATCCTAATTTTCCACCATGTAAGATAGCATCTCAGCACGATCAATGGATATTGAATTTCGAAGATAAAGCCAAAAACGCAGACTAACAGACAAATTCCGAAAAGCTGAAAGGCTACGAGAATGTTTGAACCAACGAGTCCCAAACTGCTGAATTCCTCATTCGTTGGAACCTTAAGCTTTTTTTGTTTTCTTCTTTTCTCAATAAAGTCGTGGAAGTTTTTAAACAGTTTCAAAATTCCACTTTCTTGCACAGTAACAACAACACTCTCAATCTCTTTACTCCCGTAAGAATGCATTCGCCATACGATCCACCTGGAGTAAAACTTCTCCTGAAGAGTATTGCAAGTCATGTTTAAAAATTCCTTCTCTAAACACTTCAATGTAGACTGGGAGTTGTCACTTGTCTCAACAAAGGCAACTTTATCTACAAAATTCGCACTAAACTTATCTGAACAAACTTTCACCGAAGTACTAATACCTTTGCCTTCGTCTTTTAAACATACTCCACTTAAATTAACTCCTTTTATTGAAAACTGTTTCTCCGAGAGTTTGAAATTGGTTGAGTTTTGATCGGGAAAGAACTTCCCAAATTTAAACTGCTTTTTATTGAACAAGTATTTCATCGTTTCTATTTTCTCTTCTTGTGGAGGGCAAGCCGTAAAACACGTGATAAATGCGTCATACTCAATAGCTACAAAAATAGTCACCAGACTTATTAAAATAATTAATGCACTCGACTCAGCTTTAATAGAAACAGGTTGGCGCATTATAATGGAAAACATGACAAAAAAACCTCCGCTAGAGATTATGGACTTGATTACAACGGTTAAAATTAATAATACAACCCAAACCGACCATCCAATTGTAGTAATAAACTGTGTGAACACAGGAGTTAATAACGTTGGCTTGGATAAGCAATAGAGCATCAA
>JAQGAD010001685.1:0-17681 GCA_034696625.1 Isotomurus palustris | reverse complement strand
TATAATAATAAAATAATCGCGGTATGGGTTTCCATTTACCTGTTGACTAGATACGCGCTTCTCTGAGTCTCCAGCATAAGCTCGTGAACAGTTTTGGTTAGACCAAATCTTTACGGAAGATTCGCTTAAGTCAGCTATCTTTTTGGTTGAGTCTGTAAGAAGAAGAAGAGAGGAAAGATATGAAAATAATTTATGGTTATATTGATGGTGGAAAGAATATCCTCCTCGTGTAAGTTATTGTGAGAGGTTAGGAATTTAAGAAGGCTGGCTTACTCTTTTGCTCGAAACCCCAGCCTCCTAAATAAGCAATATCTCCAGGCTGTGGCAAAGAGTCCCAAACTCCATAGCCGTCTTCGAAAGGTAGACAGATTGGCCGTACTTCTGAGGACGAGTTGAATCCAATCTCTTCTCGGAGACGGATGAGGGCGAGATCATTAAGTCGACTTTTGGGGTCATATTCAGGATGAGAATAGACCCCTTGAACCTTAAGCTTGTACTGTGATAAAGTACTGTTGGTGTCTTCCGCATGCTTCACTGTTTCTAGAAGAACGTCCGTTCTGAGAAAAGTTTGGAAAGGTCATTTAATATTTACTTTATATACCTACTCTCTCGTTTAGATTCTAGAATATAGATAGAGAGAGAGAGCAAGATTCTAGATGTAATAATAAGATTAATCCTAGATGTAATAAGATTAATTGAATTGATTGTGTGTAGGTATCAACTTGACTTACATTCTTCCTTCGTGTTTCCGAGCGCATGTAGCAGATGTTAGGATATACCTTTGACTTATAATTGTTCCGGAACAAGAGAAAGTGAGTCCCCCGGGTTCTAAGATTTGGAGTAAATTCATTGAATATTAAATAACTAGGACAATCTTGAAGATTAAACTGTGTGAACTGTGTACGAACCTTGATATCCAATCCTCGCCATCCAAGGAAAGTTGTCAGTATCAAAATTTAATACTCGTGTTTTCCTTCTAGCTTTCCTGGAGGAAGCAGCAGCACATTCGAGGAAAGACGGGAGAAGTCTGAAATTCTCGTGTGTTGTCAGAAGTAATTGATTAACCACATTGGAAATCTGATTATTCAGCTCCTGCTCAATTTCCTTAGCTTCAGTAGGGAAGAGTTCTCTTCCGGCCTTTGGAGGTCTTCCGGGACCAGGACCTACTTTCACACTGACTTTTAGCTTAGGTGTCTCCTGCGTTGTGCTACTCAGCTCACTTTCTCCTATTAACCGTGTGTGAGAATTAGCTGCGGCTGTTGTTGTGGCTGTTTTAAAGAATTCGTCAGCATCCTCTCCCACATCAATCACTTGCTCCAGAGGAGTTGTTGTTGGAGGAGGTGTTACAACTTCCAGAATAAGTTTCCTGTTATTCTTCCTCTGGGAATTGTAATGGTGATGATGATGGTTATGAGGGTACTTCTCCGTAGAGTTCTCCACAGGAGCAGGTCCAATCGGTTGGAATATTTCGTTGTAAAGATTTAACAAACTTTGAGTCTGGGCTTTAGTTTCTGATGTGGAAAAGTGTTCATTCTCATCATGACCAGATGTAGTTGTTGGAATTGGGTAGGAGGAGGAAGTACTCGTCGTAATTGTGTCATTAATCACGTTAGTATTTCCATTCGATTGGGTGGTTATCGGCTCTTCGAAAGAAATAACTTCAACATTAGGTTCAGTAGTAATGGACATTTGAGTGTCTGTAGGCGTATCAACTGTGACAATTGTCTCAGGAGGTGGAGGAGACGGCTGGACAGATTTTGTTGTGGAATTTGTAGATTCGTCTTGAATGGTTGTACTTTTATTTGTAGTTGCAGTTGTGTAGGAGTTCATGTCAGATGAAGTGCTACTCAAAGTCGGCTTTGGCTCTGTGGCTTTGGTTGATTCCGAATTGATCTCAGGTTCACTTCGTGTTTCATTATTTAACTGGAAGAAGTATCCGGTTGAATTGGCAGCATTACTTATTTCTTCGTCTTGAAGGTTTCCTACTTCGGTGGTTTCATTTCCAAGAAAGCTTCTGCTCGTCGTTTCATTGTAGAAATCAATAATAGTGGTAGTAGTCGGAGTCATGTTATCATTGTCAACCGCATAGGATTCAATTTCAAATTTAGCCGAGTGAGTCGAGGTTCTTGGAATGTCTGCTGTAGTTTCTGTCGTGGTCCTTTCATCCAACTCAAACAATGGAGTTTGAAGAGTAGTGTCTTCATCGTCTTGTGTAATTGGTGGAGATTTCTCAAAAGTATTTTTCTCATCAGACGACGAACCCCCATCAAATAATCGTTGGTTCCTGGAAGAAGGATATGAGGAGTTGTTCCTTATGGTGGCTGTCGCATTAGTTGTAGTTGTAGGGAAAGTCTCTGTAGACCGATTAGTCTGTTCGGGAGTAATGAAGAGCATACTGGGTTCTGTAGTATTAGTGGAGATAGTGGAGAATGTTTCTTCCTCCATTCCCGTTTCTTGAGTGAAAGCGGTCGTGCTCAGAACAGAGTCTTCTGTCTGTGTCCCTTCTGCTCCTTCCCGAAATTCGGATTCATTGGTTCCAGTTTGAATTGAGTCCATGGGGACCTTTGTACTTGCACTCGTAGTCTCCACAGAACTTTCTGTAATCTCAGTTGAGGTCGTGATAATTCCTTCTGGACTCATTTTCTCCTTATCACCATCATCGATAGTATGTGAAGTTATTTGATGTTTCGTCATGTTCACATGTTCGGACTCTCTGTAATCAGAAGTTTCATCAAAAGTTGGGGTTGATTCGTCGGCCAAGGTTGACTCAATCGTGGTCATTGTTTCGTTTGTTCTGAATGAATTGGTGATACTGGGATCTGTTGCAGTTGCAGTAAAAACTTTGGGTGTGGTTGCAGTAGGTTCCTCCAACAAGGACGAATATCCGTAAGGATTTGTGGGGTAGTCTGAGATTACCGGGGAAAGAGTTGTGGTCTTAGCTATTCTTTCTGAATTCGAAAGAATTGTGGAAGTTTCTGAGATAATTTCAGTAGTTGCTGCAATTTCAGTAGTAGTTGCTGCAATTTCAGAAGTATTTGCTGAAATTTCAGTAGTACTTGCTGCAATTTCAGTAGTACTTGCTGCAATTTCAGTAGTAGTTGATGCAACTTCTTCCTCAGATATGACGTGAGAATTCTTTATAGCGTTGATGGAATGAGTTATCTTGGTTTTTACTTTTGACAATTCCCGTACAAGTTCCACAACTGTGCGATCTGATTCTGGGAGCTTCCTTATGGAATGGGTTATGTCTGTGGAGGTACGCGGATCAAGTGGAGACTTGGTCGTTGGACGGAGAACAGTTATCCTTGATGTCTCATTGGTTATCATGCTACTTATGGAAGTTACAGGTTCTTCATTGAAAAGCAAAGAAGAAGCTGTTGAAACTTCCTCAGGAGATGACGAGTCTCGTAACTCTGTAAATGTTGTTGGCGTACTCTCTCTAATATTCTCACTCTCTTCTGAGAAATACACGCTGGTATTTTCAATCTGTTCATTTCCTTCGGCACTTGTTGATGCATTTAATTTATCATTTGTGGCTTCAGTGGTTTGTGACAGCGACTCGGTGAATTCCTCGGGAACGCTTGGAGCCGTTGATTTTGATTTTAGTGTCGGGACTGTGGTTGCAGTTGAAGTGTGGAAAGACGTTTCTGAAATCACCGTGACTTGTGGCTGCGACTCAGTGGTAGATGGAAGGTAGTCTTTATTCATAACTGGAGATTTTGTGGCATCTTCTTCAACATAAACCAGAGAATTCGTAGTTGTCGGAGATTCAAGGAGACTTTGAAAAGTCGAAAAGTCTTCCACCGAAACTGCAGCTACTTCGGTTGTGGTTTCAGATTTAATCATAACATTTGGAGAAGCGGTGTGATTGCTTGGAAAAGAAGTTGTGTCTGCACTTATATTTTTCATGGGAAGTCGGGTGACTGGAGTGAATGTGGGAGTAATCTCACTTGCGTCATCAGAATGTGGAGTAGTACTTAAAGAGGAATGTGGTGAAATATTTTCACTGCCCGTCTCCTCATCGTCTTTGACAGGAGAAATGGTTGAGTACGTAGAAGCAGGTTCTTCTGTAGTAAATAAGTCCTCATTGCCACTTTCAAGAGCTTCTGCTCCTGCTGGACTTGCTGTGATTAAGATACCCGCATCATTTTGGTTGAGTAGTCTTCCAGGAATTACGGATAAATTATTAGTCATTGTCAGTAATGAAGCGGAAGTAGTTGGAGGGACACTACTGTCCTCCTCCAAACTATACAAAATAGTCGTAGAGACTTCTTCATCAGGGATTAAGAAGTTTTTGGAAGAAGAACCATTGATTGAAGATGGGCTCACTGTAGTACTACCATCACCAAATTGCTGAGCATTATGGGAACTAGTTGTCGTTGTGACAGAAGCTTCGGCATCGATTTCAGGAAGTTCCTGGGTCACGGACAAAGTTGTAGTAGTCTGAGCCACTGCAGGGGAATCAGTTGTTACAGAGTCCACTGTAGTAGAAGAAATTGAATGCTGCATTTTGGTTTCTTGAATTCCCGTGGGTTTCAAGGTTTCCATTTCATCAGATGAAATATCGATTACACTTATAGTAGAAGCCTCCACCACGTTGTTAGAATCTTCTGTGGGACTTGACTTTTCAGTTGTCATTAATGCCGGCTTATCAGTGGCGTCTGTGGAACTCTGGAGACTCATTGTTGGAGATTGTGTGGAAGTGGGAGGAATTTCTGCTAACACGGAGTTCATCGTGGGAGTGGTTATTCCCGATTCCGATTGTTCTGTACTTTCATTATCGTAAGTATTAGCGGACTTTTCCGTGGAGGTTCCGGATTCTTTCGATTCCCGTTCTTCTGAGGACGTTCCTTCGTCATAAATGACTCGTGTCATGTTAGCCAGCTCTATTAACTTCGTTGGGAGGATTTCTGTAATGTTTAGGATGAATCTTGGCTCGTTTGCTTTCTCAGTCGTTGTATCTTCTTTAACTGAACCCCAGGTTGTAGTTTCAGCAGTGCTTTCTGTTGTACGACTGATATCTTCCGTAGATCTTTCTGTTGTAGTTAGTGGCTTTAATGTGGTGGTTCCAACTTCCCTGTGGAACACTTTCTCCGTTGTTGGATCAGTTTTAGGAGTAGTTGCATCATCAATAGTCATTTCTACGGACTGAGACATCGTATCGGAGTTGACTTCGCTGGTGGAGTTTTCCATGTCTTTTTCCAACTCCCCTTCTCCAGTAACGGAGCGTACCAAATAGTCATCATCTAAGATTCTCGAAGGATCTGCTTCTGTGGTTGGAATCTCAGTGTCACCAAGTGTCGTTGAATCCAACAAATCCTTCGCTGATGAAGTTGAGCTAAACTCTTCCGTTTCAGAAACTGATGGAAGGATGGTAGTAGTAGCATCAGATTTGATTGCATTCAAACCTGCAACTTTAGAAGGGGAAGAAGAGCTGTCACTAACTATAGATGTGGTGGTTGGATTGGAAGGAGATAAAGTTGTGGTTTCATCATTCATAAGATATGCAGTTGTAGCTTCGGTTTCTTCGTTACCCACCGCAATACCAAATGTCGAAGTAAGTGGTTGGGATGTGGTTGGCGAAGATGAGGCTTTTGTCGTTGTGAATTCAGTAGTTGTGCGATTGTGTTCCTTCGTGTCGTAAGGTACTGTCGTAGTGTTCACAGATTTGTCCATTGATGTTTTTGTAGTTGTTTCCAATTCACGTGTGTCTTCATCAACCATTGCTGAAGGCAGTGTGGACACTAGTTGCTGATCCATCATGAGATTCACAACGTTTGTTTTGGAAATGTCTGATTTTGGAGAAACTGTGGTGAAATCTTCCGATTTCTGGACTGTGCTGGAGTCACTAGCTTCGTTCATTGGAACTGGAAGTGGAGAAGTGACTCCAAAGCTGTCAACAGTGGTCATTTCATCTCTTTCCGTAGATGCAGAAGATGTTGATGCCATCGGAGATAAAGTTGTTTCCATTTCCTTCACATCCATAATTCCAAGCATACTTTGGGACCTCAAAGTAGTTGATGTGGAATCTGCCAAGTTATCCTTGGAAGTATCTTGATATGGAGCCTCAGATGTAGACACCGTTTCATCAGTCATTTCAGTGGCATCATCAGATTTGATCTTAGTCGTAGTCACTTCAGACAAAATGGAATCAGCAGTAGCAGAAGTTGTTGAGGATATTTCTCCGGGTGTCTCTGTTTCTCTTTGGGGAATTTCGCTATTAGATCTGTCAGTAGTAACTCGATCCACAACTTCATTGTCCTTTTCATAAGCTAAAGATTCTGTAGTGACTTCAGCTTCATCTTTAGATGAGTCAGATAATCCTAAAGTGTTTCTTGTAGTGCCAGTCGTCTCGTCTTCTACGACAGGTACGTGAGTAGTTTGCACCAATTCTGGTGTTGCAGTCGCTCCCTCGTCATATTTTATGCTTTCTGGTGACCTCGTTGAAACTGAAATGTCTGCTGCAGTTGAGTCAAAAATTGAGGTTTTGGTGCTGCTCGAGAGCATTCTTTCTTCTTCGTCTCTCATAAGATTTGATGACAAAGTTCCCTGAATGCCCATAAGCTGATCATCTCGATCGACGTATGAAACTTTTATGGTTGTGGATTCTTCACTCTTTCCATCTGGCAATCCAGTTGTAGTCTCCAGTATTTCTTCATCTGGTTTCCTTGAGATTGAATTAGAAGTAGTCGCGTCATCTAAAATGTTGGAGGATGGTGACTTGGTTGTGGAAGTACTTATTTCGTCTCTTGTACTGCGTTCAGTTGTTTCAGTATCATCAACTGCAGAATTACTTTCAGTGGTTGTTTTCGGGATTTTCTCATGGCTCGTCATCGACATGGTGTGAATATCTGTTGCAGATATTGGCTGGGAAGTTGTGGGATTTTCCGTAATGCCAATAGAGTCTGTGGGAGTCGAAACATCGCCTGAGATAGTCGTCTCTGGGAAAGAGGTGGAAGTCACAATGTTATTCTCTGCCTTATGAGTGTTCACTGTAGTGGATTCTTTGGCACTTGATGACTCCGCTGTGGTTTGCTCTGGACTACTAGTAGAAACGTCCAATGATCTTCCTGTGGGCAGATTCGTATCATCATTGATGTCCTGCAGAGAAGATGAATCGCTAATTTGTTCCTGCAACGGTGTGGTCTGTGGAATACTATTTGGTGCATCTGTAGATCCTGAAGGCCTGTCTGAGGATTTCGTTGACAAATCTTCTTCTGGGACAACTGCTGTTGTTGCTATTTCCTCTGGTTGTAATGCTTCCAATATTGGAGTCGTTGAAGGAATGGAGGATTCAGATTTTGACAACGGGATTTTAGTAAAAATTTGTTCTTCCTTTGAAGTCGTTTCTAACGGCTGTGGTGTTGTAGTTTGATCGTCTGCGGACAGCGATTCTTTTGACGTTGAGGTGGAAGTTAATTTCTCTACTTTTTCCATTTCAGCTTCCTGAGTTGTCGTTGGAAAAGATGCAGCGGCTGCTGATGTTGTTGTGTCCGTGTCATCTGCAGACAAAATTCTTGGGGTTGTCAGGATTTCTGGTGGTATGTCAATCGACCTCCCTTCAGCGGATTCTGATCTGGAGTAGCTTAAATCAGGCAGCAGAGTTGTCTGGGATGGACTCTCCGTCATCTCTGAGGGTACAGCAGTAGTTGAGGACATTTCCAGACCTGCTCCTTTCTTTTCTTCATTAAACGAGTAGTCGCTGGAATCGGGCATCCCTGTTGTCGGAGGATCTGTGATAGCATCAAGGCTCGAAATACTGCTGGACTGTTCATTTAATAATGAATCAGTTGTGGTTGGAATTCTATCGAAAATATTTTCAGAGGAAGTGGTTGTTATCTCCTCGTCTGATTTGAGTGTCACGGCTTTTAAAATGGAGTCTATAGTTGCTTGGAACGGTTTCACAATGTCTTCCAAAAGCGAACTGAGCGTAGTGGCTTCATATTGGGAAGTCGAATCATCTTTGTAGCCGACTACATTTTTTGCTGTGGTTGTCTCCCAAGCGTCTTGTGAAGTACTGACTTCCGATTCTGCAGTTGCAGTGATACTTTGCGACAGGTCATCCACAGACGTTTTCAAAGTTGTAGATTCAGTTTGGCTAGTCGGTTTTGTAGCAGGTTCATCCTGAGTTGTAGATGAGTTGAGTGTACTTTCCTGAATTCTTGACGTGGAAACAGTTGTTGTTCCCTCTGACCTGCTTTCCTGCTCAGTTGAAGGAGTTAGCGTTGTTTGGAAATCTTTCAGAAGGCTGACAGATTCCGGAGTAGTTGCAGGCTTGTCTGTTCCAATTATGTCTTCAGCAGATTTGTGACTTGTGAGTTGATCTGCAGATGTGCTTGCTCCTGATTCTTCGTCCATATTTGGAAGTAGAGAGTTCATTGTGGTAGCTGCGTCTGCTGAGGATTTTTGAGTAACTGACGATGCAGTTGAAGACACTGGCTCATCAAAATCAACATTATTGGAAGTAAACACCTCAGGTGGTGTGTCAGTTCGGGGCATATTAGGTCCACTACTAACTGTCGTAGTCTCATCACCAGGAACAGAGGTTGATTTAGACATAAGCTCCTCTTGACCTTGACGAGCAGTTGTGTCTTCGGGCTTAATTGTTGTAGGAATGGGTGACTTAGGAACATTTGCAGAAGTGGTTGCCTCTTGGCTGGAAGTTGTCGAAGATTCTTCAGACTGTGTCACAGATCCTGTTGAGCTGTCAATTTCATTGTTAAAACTCGTTGCTGATTTAACAGTAGTTGTTTCTGAAGATTCTGGAGAAATTGAAGTGTACTGCATTACAGTAGACGATTTGTCAACAGTGATCGTAGTTGCCTTTAAATCATCCATTATTTCTGATTTAAATGTTGTAGTTTCTTGAGAATCTGATGGACTCGTTGAATCGGAATTGGATAGAGATAATCCTCCAGTAGAAGACTTTTCAGATGTTGAAGCCTCAGTCACAGCCATGTTTAATTCGGTTTTACTAGTTGATGGAACAGTATCAAGTGTTTCTGTAGTCGTAGAAGTTGACTTGATGGTTACGTCCGTTTGAGTTGTCATTTCAGGAACCTCAGGGAGGGTTGTGATTTCCAAGGACGATTGTATTCTGTTCGTTGATGACAGATCCGATTCAGGAGACTCTGTGATATCCAGTCTTCCAGCTCTGGTTTGAGTTGTTTGAGTCACAGAATTCTCTGTCACCGTTGTCATTTCAATACCATCTTCTCTAGACTTCTCAGTGGTTGTGGATATAATCGAGTCTACAAAGGACTGAATGGTACTCATTGCATCTTCCAACAGCGAGCTCATTGTTGTGGAGTCTTTGATTCCTTTCATAACCAAGTCATCGTTGTTTTGAGAATTATCAAGATCCTGATTGGAACCTGATGCTACATTACTGGCAGTGGTACTTATGTCATTTACAGGCACCGCAGTCACACCCTCAGTAATGCTCGTTATCCCCTGAGTGCTTTCAGTTGTCACTCCTTCAATGGGACTGTCTGTATTTAATGCAGCCTTCGCAGTGTCCTCTAATAATAAGGCACCTTCACTTGCTGCTGCAGTAGAGCTGACCTGAGACTCATTAATGCCTTCACGGCTATCATCTCGTGGAATCGAGGTTGTCGTGTCTTTTTCTTGCACTGCATTACTGATTAATTCTGGTGCGAATGATGTCGACTCATCAGGCTTAATTGTCGTGGGTAATTGTGTTTGTTCTTGTTGATCGTCTGACACCTCGTTTTCTTTGTCAATTGCACTTGCAGAAGAAGATAATTGCTCATCTCTTTCCTTCAAAGTAGCAGTCTCTTCAGTGTTATGCGACTTGAATGCAGGATCTGTAGTACTTTGGGGGTAAACTGAGAGGGTTGAAGACTCTTCCTCTAGATCAGATGTAATTGGAGATGTCATTTCAAGAGTAGTATCCGTAACTGGAGCATCAGTCTTCTTAGGCACTAAGCTTTCATCTAATACAGAAGTAGCTGTGGTTGGGACAACCAATGATGAACCTTCACTTGAGACAGACGGTGTGGAGGTAGTCGTAACTTCACTGCTGGTATCATCTCGACCTGCAGACTTTACAGTAACTGAATCATCTTCAATTGGCGGAGTCGATTTTGTGACACTTTCCACGTCAGAAGAAATCGATTCAGTTGTGGTTTTTGGAACACTCGGGGAAGTGGCATATTCTTCACTGGTTGAATATGTTGTGAAATCACGTTGAGAAGTACTGTCTTCAAAGACTGTTGGAGCACCAGTAGACGTTCCTGAATTGACTACAGGTACAGTTGTTTCCGCATCAAGTAGACTGGGAATGGTTGTCGTTCCTGGAACAGAAGGTTGAAGTGAATGTTCAGTTTTTATCTCTGAGTCGGATGACATTGGTTCTGAAGTAGAAGCAGAGGTTGATTTTTCTGAAGCAGCTTCTTTCTGAGCTGCAGTGGTCGTCTCAAGGGTCAAAGATAAGCTTCCTGAAGTAACTGGTCCTGTGGAAGTCTCAGCTGTTGGTTCTGTAAATGTATCGACATCGGATATGGTCGTGGATCTTGATTGATCATCTGAATAGACAGGATCTGGGCTATTGGTAGCATTAAAAGAAGGTGTAGAATCTTTTTCAGGCGATACAGTTGAAATTTCAGTATTTGATACTGTAGTCTGGGAAGTGTCTGAACTAAGAGAAGTTGACTGTTCAGGTTCGTCGAATTCCTTTCCTGGAGTTTCTTTATTGGAAACTTGAGAAGTGGATGTAGTAGTCTCCACTGGAGAAGTCGGGTCGGTTGCTCCAGCAGAAATAAGTTGGGAAACACCTCCTGAGTCTACTGGGAAAGGAGTCGTATTCATTTCCATGATTTGATCTATGTTTCTAACACCTTCAGTTGAATCTTGCACAGATTTCTCTGTATCAGGTTTCTCTGTATCAAATTTCGCTGCAGCAATTTCTGTGGAACGCTGTTCCTCCTTATCAGTCGTCGTCCTTTTTGCACTTTCAGGGGAATCAGTAACTGGTGTTCCACTTACGTCGGGAGTTGTGGAACTCTCATCATTCGTTCGTGAAGTTGGAGAGTCGGTTGACATCGCCATTTCTTTGATAGAATTTGTACTAGTGATCATGTCCATTATCGATTGCGATGAATCCATCGGCAGTTCAGTTGACAACGAAGAAGAAGTGGATGTTAATTCGTCGCCGTCATTTTTAGATGAGGTTGCACTTTCTAGACTGCCTGTTGTTGTTTTCTCAACATTAATTAAAGGCGATGACGTTGATGAGATTAAATTGTTATCCTCTGCAGGAGGAATATTCTCTGACGTGTATGTCACTGAATCTAAACCTGACTCGTCTCTGGAAACATCAGACTCATTAGGCACCGAAGAGCTTGAAGGCGTTGTTGTCTCATCTTCCAAACTTCTAATCGTGGAAGTCCTTTCGGTTGTGCCCACTGAAGTTGTCTCCTGAGCTGAAGGAACAGAGTTTGTCTCAGGAAGCCCCACATTAATAGTTTTCTCTGTACTAGTGGAATATCTGGGGTCACCAGTTGTAATAGCATCAGACTGGTCTTCATTTAGTATTGCTGGAGATTCTGTACGCATTGATGTTTCTTGGGTAGCTGTGTCTGCTGGTCCTTGAGTAGTTGGATTAGAAATACTCGAACTACTGGAAGCAGTATCTTCAGTAGAACTTTCTCTCTGCTTGGCAGTAGTCATTGTGCTCTCTGTGCTTTGTGCGGAATCAACTGGTTCGAAATTATTTCGTAACTGTGACGAGGTAGTGCTTGCATCTTCAGTGTCCGACGAGGAGTCAGGAGACACTGTAGAAGTAAAAAATTCTTTGATTGAAGCTAAAGTAGTTGTGATCATTTCCTCAATAGATTTTGGAGTGTCAACAGATGTCGATTCTACAAGTGACAGAGGGATTGCAGTTGTAGGATCCTCATCCTGGGCCCACGTAGAGCTTCTAGATTGTTCTGCACTTCTAGTTGTACCTTCCACTTCAGAATCTAAGCCAGAAGGTGTTGACGAGACTGAATTGGGAACCTCTGGAACAGGACTGGACACAGAGACCGTAGTTGTACTTTCTACTCCGTTTACCTCTTTCTTCAAGTCTTCAGCCCTACCTGAAGGTGTAGAGGAATCTGACTTCGTAGTAAAGTCTATGCCGTAAGATTCAGTGGAAGATGATATCGAAGATTCTGTCATCGACGGAAGTGTTGTTGCTTCGACTTCCGGCGTAAATGAATCATCCATTTTAGTGTTCTGTGATGTGCTATAAGAGCTATCGGTACTGATCTCAGGACTTCCAGTTTTGTCGAAGGATCGCGTAGTTTCCCCAATTTCGTTAGTTGACTTTAGTGTTGTTACCCTGCTTTTATCATCTAAACCTGTGTCAATCGTAGTAGGTGAGAAAGGCTTAATTGTTGTAGCTTCTGCAGGACTCACAGAAGACGTGACAGAAGAAATATCTCTTGGAGCTTCTGCAGGACTCACAGAAGACGTGACAGAAGAAATATCTCTTGGAGCTTCAGCAGTAGATGAAAGGGGTTGATCAGACGACTCTCCAGGGTCAAGTGTCGTTGACGGCAAGCTTCCCGAAGCTTCAGATTCCCTAGTTGTTGTCGTGAATTCTTCGTTATTGTCCAACCTGAACTTATCATTTGTTTCTGAGGAAGTCATTCTGTTCACTTCAGTGGGAGCATCTATCTTCGGGGAACTCGTGGCTGTAGAGTTTAGTGGTGTTAGTGTTGTATCAATGATTCCCGAATCTGAAGAATCCTGAAGCGACATACTTGTGGAACTCTCTTCATTCATACGTGAAGTTGGAGAGTCGGTTGACATCGCCATTTCTTTGATAGAATTTATTGTACTAGTGATCATGTCCATTATCGATTGCGATGAATCCATCGGCAGTTCAGTTGACAACGAAGAAGAAGTGGTTGTTAATTCGTCGCCGTCATTTTTAGATGAGGTTGCACTTTCTATACTGCCTGTTGTTTTTTTCTCAACATTAATTAAAGGCGATGACGTTGATGAGATTAAATTGTTATCCTCTGCAGGAGGAATATTCTGTGTCGTGGATGTCACTGAATCTAAACCTGACTCGTCTCTGGAAACATCAGACTCATTAGACACCGAAGAGCTTGAAGGCGTTGTTGTCTCATCTTCCAAACTTCTAATCGTGGAAGTCCTTTCGGCTGTGCCCATTGAAGTTGTGTCCGGAGCTGAAGGAACAGAGCTTGTCTCAGGAAGCCCCACACTACTAGTTTCCTCAGCCTCATCTGTAGCAACAGTTATTGGGACTTCTCCACCGACTGCTTCAGAATCAGAGGGATCGTTAAGCGAAGATATGGTGATCACAGTCTCCGTAGCAGTTTTGGGAATCATTGGTTCAGTCTTTTGAGTCGTCACATCCTCAGATATTATTGCAGCTTCTTCTGCAGTGGAACTGCGAGATGATGTTCCCGTTTCTGTAACTTGTTGAGAAGGATACGTTGTAGAAGCTACATTGTCATATGCTGGAGGTATTTCTGTGGTGGCGACAGAAACTGGCGGAGTCGGAGTTGTTTCCATTTCTTTAGTTTCTGTTGATCCTTCATGCGTTAGTGGAACAGACGTTGTTCCTTCTTCTCGAGCGGATGTGGCTATAATTGCTGGATTTGAGGTCGTTCCAATTTCTCCTCCATCTTTGATTAGATTGAGTTTGGATGATATTTCCTCATCTCTCCATTTATCTATCGTACTAGAAATCAAAGAAGGTGATGTGGTACTTTCTCCAGCCTCTGAGGAATTCATAGCAGAAGCTGAACTTGAATGCTCAGTTTTAGTTGATGGAGTTGTTGTATACCTTTGATTATCATCTACAGAGTCATTAAATAAAGGTGCATAAGTCTCAGTCTCTGAGTCTGGCGATTTAGAAGTGCTGGAGACAGAAAACACTGTCGTGCCCGTTTCCTCAACTTCTTTAACAGGAGAACTTGTAGAGGTTGTGGTCACCGACTCACGAGTTGGCCATGTCAGATTAATAACCGATTCAATTGTAGATGCACTCATTCTATTCTCATCATCGATTGATGTTGGAGTGGTCGATGGATCAGTCAGAGATGAAATTGACACAGTATTAATTTCTCCAGTTTCTTTTGGAGGCATAGATGAAGTACCAAATGCAGAATCACTTAAAGTTGTTTCTTCATTAAACGCCGGAGTGTTATTAGGTGTGGTTGTTTCCCCGTGGGCACCGTCAAACACGTGTGAATTATTAACCACCTCATCCATCATCGTGTAATTCAATGCATCCTTATTGATCTCCAAGGAGGTCTTGACTGTAGTTGTTTCTCCGATAAGATCGGAGACCGTGTCTAATGTAATTATGCTAATGGATCCGGTAGTTGTAGATTCATCTCGAACTGGAACAATTCCTGGTGCATATTCCTCAGACTCATTAAGGCTAGCAGGTGGAGGAACAGTTGAGAATGCATCTAACAAAATCTGTTCAGAAGGTAGGGTAGTTTTTTCATGTGTGAAAGACGTGAAAGGTGTGGTTGATTGAGCAGAATTCAAGGTTGATGAGAGAGTAGTAGTCGGTTCATCATTACTGTTATTTTGAGACGTAAGAATAAAAGTAGGACTTGAAGGAGGAGGCCCTGAAGACGACGAGGCAGTCGATGTTGAGGAAACCTCATCTTGAAAGGGAGAGTTACTTAATGCAAGCGTAGTTTGGCTATCATCATTAATTGTGGAAGCGAGAGTTGTCGAAGGATAATCTACATCAGAAGGAGAAAAGCGAGGAATTGATTTATCAGATGATATGGGTAAGCTCGTTGTGCTGGATATACTTAAGGAACCTTCTTGTCCTTCAGATGCTGAAGGTTTGCTTTCAGTCGTTGTTGATAACAAAGTATCATCAGGTTGAGAACCTGTTGTTATAGCTGGCTCATCCACTGGAGACTTGGACGTGGATGAAGATTCTTCAGATAGAATTCTCAAGTCGCCCACTTCTGGAACTCCAGTGTTGACCATTCCTTCAGAGTACTCAGGACCTCGTGTTGAAGTGCCTTTCATTGTAGACGCTTCATCCGCTGGAGAAGATGAAGGAATGCTTATTACTGTACTTTCAGGTGTAGATGAGTTAAGCGTACTGCTGTCAGAACTGTTGCTTCTACTAGTCGATGTGCTAGTCGCTAAGCCTGCATCAGCTTCAGTTGTTGCTGAACTCATTGCACTCATGGTTATTGATTTACTTGTAGTGTTTCTTGTAGTTTGACCTCCTGAGACGGACATGACCATTTTGACCATTGAAACACTTGTTGGAATTGCTTCTGAGGGAATACTTACGTTGTTTATCACAGTTGGTATTGAATCACCTTGCTCTATTGGTTCACTAGTTGTTGATGCTTGGTCCCTTATCTTCGTAGACGATTTACTTGTTACATACGATGATTTTTCCATACTTACACTCATTGAAGTTACCACACTTGATTGTATATTATCATCAGGAATTACGCTACTAGTGCTACTAGTAGTGCTACTGCTGGACGTGTCGATAGGACTACTGGTTACACTTCCACTGACCTCTGACACTGAAGGTTCACTTTTATCTGTCACACTATCACTAATATCGCTAGAACTAGAACTAGAACTACTACTACTACTAACAGGGTTTTCAGTCGATTTCAAACTCTCCACTAACTCGTCATAGTATTCTGGAAAGAATCTGGCTAATACAGATTGATGATCTATTTTACCAGTTCTATTTATATTTTTATCCGCGACCTGAGGTGTTTTATCACTTCCTTCAGAGTCATAGTACGTGGGAAATAGACTTTCTATTGAATCTATTTTGGGTTGACGGACATCGGAGTAACTTGCAGGTCCGCCGTCTGAATAAATTTCGGCAGAATCGAGCTGTACTCCTCCCGACGGGGTATTCTTGTTGGAATTTTGTCTGTCGTAATCTTCCATTGATAAGATGTCAAAGGGATTTATTGGACCGCGAGAGTTTCCTGCACTGACTTGTCCATTGTTGTTATTATTATACTCATCACTTTGACCTGAAACTGGATCTAAAAACGACGTTTCATTTCTAAAAATGTCTGGATTTCTGTAGATTTCTGCAAAAGCCTTTTGCTTGTATGCGTCGTCTATCTGAACGTCTGTTAACTCGGGGGCTGTGGTATCTTTGTCATCGCAGCATATCTGGAGTTTCATTATGAATTTCATTTACTATTAACTAGGACATTTAATCTTGGGCAGGTTAAGCTGTAAAAAGCATCAAAAGACTTTCTTACCTTACGCTGGAATCCCTGAAACCCGCAATGTCTGCCTCGAATATTGCCCCCGGGTTTTATATTCGGGCAGTTCGTAATAATCTGACAATTACACGGTACACCTGGCCGAGGAGATATCGGGTATAATAAGTCGCTATTAAATAATAGACGAGGTCTACTTCGATTAGCATAAGACGTGTCATACATTCCTCCTCCTCCTTGATTGCGTATTCTGTTTGCAGATTCCTCTGAAAAAACAAAGAATTTGTATGTAAGGAACAGCCCACCAATTAGAATATTAGGAAGCTCTAATGATACTGATAACACAGAATGAGCCGGTGGGTCAGGTTAAGAAATGTTTTCAATCAAAGTTAAGTGTGCTTCTCTAATTACGCTGAACATCATTTAAATTAAAATCTGATATGTTTCACGAATTGAGTGAATTACAAAACATGCACACTAGAGAGTTTACAATTTGGTTGCACAAAAATTGAAGCAGATCTGTTGTACATAAAAATGTAGAGTAATTACGGAGCATCGTCAATCAAGGGCCAACAATATCTGTGATACGTCAGTTTGGTGAGGTTGCGCCCTTTTTCTTTGCGTAGAATTGTCGAAGAAGAATCTATTTATGTAAAATATTGCATGCCCTTTGGTAATTGAGAGCAAACACACTTACCAGTAGAAAATCTTATCAAGAACACTATCATCGTTCACTACGCATAAAATCCATTAATCCATATAAAATTAGATCAACGGAAGGAACTGAACAACGATCTGCAAGTGGAATGACAAGGTTGTAATGTGTGTAACAATGCCAATTCGCAGAAAATTCTATTTTTTCAGAGTGGTCAAACAACTTCAACTTGTCGTGTGCTCAACGGTAGTAAGCTCACTGATCAAACTTTGTGGGGAGTGACACCGATTGCCGATTCTAATTAATTACATCATACTCTCAGCACTACTTCTTGGTTTTTTTCTTATTAGGTGATTCTATGAATTAAACTTATTCATCGTGCGTATCTCAATACCTAAGTAACATATTGATATGATACGAAATTTAGGTGACATACACGAGGACAAGGTTGATGAAAAAATGACGAAACCATTACAGAAAGTAACAACTTGTAGAATTGTCGATGTGTGTTTTATATTATGCAGTGATTGTTATCCTTATCTTAATGAATACTAAATTATTACGCGTGGAAAAATTAACAAAATATGTTTTATAACTTACGTGCAAAGTAATTAAATGCTCCGATTGTAAGTCCGGCAGCTATTAGAGCAGCGATTGCTGCCTTTTTTAACAGGAACACCATGATGCTGTTTCACACACACTGTGTTTCCGATATGTGTTAATATAGAACAATAATCTTGGGATTATTTTAGAGTTGTTAGATCGGACGTCTCAAGTTCCTCCATATTGACTGTCAGGAT
>JAQGAD010001684.1:0-17688 GCA_034696625.1 Isotomurus palustris | reverse complement strand
CACTGTGAGATCAATTAGTAGAAGTGTACAATGGTCCCTTATTAGGTAGAATAGAATCTAGAAGCTTTTATATATAGTTAGTCTTCACGGTATGTAATATCATGTGCGTCTAGCGGTGCCAGCGTGTTGCTCAACAAAACACAAGTTCAACTTGATTTTGAAACACTTCGACAGGCAGGCCCATAAGATTAATGGTAGACTAGTTGAAGATTCCATTAGGTCGAAACTCAAAGCGTCGATCCCTGTGATTGGAAAAAGAATCAGAGATATTTCCAAAATGAGTATTGAAATTGAGCGGAAGTGCTTGTGGGAATTGAAAGGACTGATAAAAGGTTAGTGTGTCATTATCTTTCATTACTTTACACTCTCCCTGCCTACACTACCGGGTCGTCGCTATTTAAGGAAACTCACTTTCATACATTTGCAATTCAAGGAAGTCAAGAAATGTTAATGAATGTTTTCAAATTCTGTGATTTCCAGAGTCAAAGGATCCTCAGCTGCTGTCAATTGCTGAGGATGATGAGTTCCTCACCGTATTTCTAGTCGGAAGGAAGCTTAACGTTAAACATGCCTTTGACACTGTGAGACTTAATTTGATTACGCTAAATATTTTACAGAGATGAAAGAGGTTTTGTGTATTTTGAACAGGTCAAAGGTTATCTCACCTCGAAGTATGTAAAACATCAAAAGATATTCCAAATGAAGCCAAAATCTGTGCGGCACGTGTTGGAAAGCGGATTTGTGGGTTTTCTAAAACACAGAGATCATCTTGGACGAGTCATAGCGTATGCCAGAGTTCGTAAGTAGTTTCATACTTAGGAAATACTTAAGCTCGGGTTAAAATACTCCTTGACATGCAGCTAAGTTGGACCTGAAGACAATGGAATGTGAAGACATAGTGAGAGCCTCGACGCTTCTTGCAGAAGCCTTATGGTCGAACATCGAAGAAATGAGTAAGGGACAAATTGCCGTGGTGGACTACTCGGGATACAACATTTCAGTTATGACGAGATACTCTTTGGGAGACAAAATAACATTTATGAATGTATTCTGGGTAAGACTTCTTCAGTAATGAGTTCTTTGCAACAAAACTAATTCAAAAACCATTCTTGAAGTTTAAAATTAAAGTCATGAGATGACTCACCTATTTTGATACACGAAAAGACAAAATCAGTTCAACACATTTTTTCTGTTCTCAGAAATTGTATTCGCTTTCAATAGTGGGACAAGTTTGTTAAATTCGTTTGTTATTTTTTTGCAGCAAAATTTTCCTATGCAAGTGAAGGGAGTTCACGCAGTAAATAACCCAAGGATTGTGAGCTATGCCTACTCAATTATCCGTCCGTTTATCCCCAAAAAAGTCAAAGAAAGAGTATGGAACCTTCATCTAATTATTAAGCAAAATTAAAGCTAATTAAGTAATACATTTGCATGCGTATTTTAGTTAATGATGCATGGAAGTGATATGGAATCTCTTCACAAACACATTTCTCCTGACATTCTTCCCGCATGGCTTGGAGGAAACCTTTCAGATGAGGACGCTGTGGATCATGAAATTGTGAAGCGGATTTTATCCTCACAAGCGTCTTGATATGATGACATCATTCAGCCACGCATTCTCTCAAAACTCACATCTTGCATCATTGTATTTTCTTAAGTATTAATAGTCTAGTTCGGTTCTGTTCAGAAGTTGCAAATAATATATATTAAATCAATTTCCTGACCCGCATTGTAAAGTTTCTTTTGAACCTCAAAAGATTATAATCTAATTCCACTGTAAGTTATTGGAATGATAGAGAATGTACACATACGACTTTTTGTGATACTATTGCAATACGTAACAAAACAAATACGATTTCCTGTGAGATTACTCTGCAAAAAATAATAAATACATTTGTTGAAAATTGAGTAACTTAACTTGATAGCTTCAATGCGCAGTCAACGGTCAATAAAGCAGTTTGTCCATTTTTCAATAGTGCGTACAAGGTGATACACCGTTAACCTTTGAAGTTAATTAATGAACTGCACATGTTTGACTTTATTAATTGCGAGTTAGCATTCGTAAAATAATAAACTGCGTGAATACTTTCCAACTTACAACTAGTGGGATTTTATTGAAACATTGCTGTGTCATTAGAGGTTTATGGAAATATATTACAGCACATCCAGAAGCACGAGGATCGGGTAAATCTGCAGCTTATGCAAATTACCTTTTATCTAATAATTGCAAACGTCACTAAAATTTTGAAACTTACTGTTGATATTAACGAGTAACTAGTAATTTTGCGTTTGCAGTGAAAAGTACGATTTAAAACATTTTTATCCCATCCGCTTAGATTCTAGATGATCTGAATGCAATATAAATAAAAACACAATTTCTATTCCGTCTCTAAAACAGATAAAGAAGCACAGGATATCCCAGACTCTGCCAGTCTGTAAATATTCTGTAGACTTTTCTACCTCATTATCATTAAGATTGCATACTCTCATTCATCCATACATTCTATTATTAAAAACCACGCAATCCAAACATAAAACTTTAATGATCCTTCCTTCATCCTTTTTTCCATCTTTAAAGACACCAAGGCGAACACACTTTACTCTCACTTCTCTCTAAAGGCTCGATCAAAGTTCACAATTGGCTGAGTAGACGAATCCTGTTTCTGCTCAGGTATTTAGGGAATAACAATACAACACATACATCGAAGGTGGAATAGGGTCGGAGGAATAAGGTTGATAGGTCAGAGTCTTGGAAGGTCAAACAATTTATGAGTCTCCAACTCTCCTCAACTCTTCACACATACCAAAATGTTACCAAAATTCGATCTCTGTTGCATACTACACAACAACAACAATAACAACCGCATCCTACTTCATCTCACGTGGATCGTTACCTAATATTTATTTACTAGATACGCTCTATTCAGAATTATTGGTTTGTCGCAGTATAAGCGAAGAGACAACCCTTAAATAATTCACTAAGAAGAGAGTGAACGTGTATTCCTGTTACTCAATATTTTAACATTGACCTTATATTTTTCTTCTCTGAAAAGAATGACTACTACTCACTACAGAGAAGCAATTAGGTGCAGAGCAGCATGAGCATCCTAAGAGATTCCCTATAACGTTATTACACCTTAATTACATCTTTACTCTCGATCAGCTCTCGAAGAATTGAACTCAATCACCAGTAGTAGTGTCTTTGGCTTTATACTCTTTGTGTTCTTTGCCTGATTGAAATGTAAACCCATCACCATAATATAATGGGTCAATATCATGACTTACATACGAAGATCTTTTATACAGACTGACCCGTTATAGCTAAACTGGGAGACTAAATTAACTAATTGCAGGTGTCGTACAATAAGCCTTAATACTTACTCTATTGAAATAGTTTGCGTTTCAAACAATCTTGATTAGTCTGTGGGCATACAGAGTTCAACTTATCTGCTTACGTGAGGTATATTTTGTAAATGGGAAAAAATGAATGAAAACGCAGTAAGCAAGCAGTTTGACAAGTTTGCCTACTTTTTGTCATAGCTTGGGTTTTTTAATATTTTTTCTGTAGACGCATGAAACTATTCACAATTATTGTAACGCACAATGCAATCATTCTGCCAATACCAAACAAGTTAAGGTTAAGCCAGTCACAAATATTCGTATTTAAAGGTTGCATCATGTGTTCCAAAGTCTCAATTCTTTTGTCATTTGTATTTTGTTTCAGACAGTCGAGCTGGTTAACCTTAATAAACTTCATCATGTACAAAAAAGTGAACCTTCAATTATATTATAATATTAGCGTTATGTCAATAATGCCTTAATTGTGTTTGCTCATGGACCATCTCCTGCATGCCATGTGCTCTCGATTCTCAATGCAAATGTCATCAAAATATTCCCGTTGATATTGCTGCACCTGCTCAACTCTCATTCATGAACCAGTGTTTCTTATTTCATCAAAATTGACTTAATTTTCTGATCTTGTAATATAGTCTTATGCAAACAAAAACCTGCACCAAACATATTTCGAAATATTACCCCATTAGGTAGAGTATATTGTGTTCTGCAGATTCTGGTAAACAACCATAAATAACCAAACTTATGTGTACATGCATAAAAACTTAATATGGATAACGAGAAACGCCACTCCTCCAAAATTGTTTTTATGATCCTTGTCATCGTGTTTATCATTCCTAATTATGATTATAATATTCGAGCCATCTGACAAAATAAAGTTATTTCTTGGCAGCTTCATTTTTTAAACGGAATCCAAGTAACTTTGCTCCACCTACTATCATCAACTACCGGAGGATGTTTTCCAGAAAAATGAATCTCAAAAATGAAAAAAATCACCTTACAAAAAACGAACTCAACGAGTTTTTGCCAAGAGATGAGATGGGTGAAACAAAGAGCGTTAACAACTCCGTGTCTTATCTCTTCAATTTCTGGGTACACCTGAGAAAAACCTGTTAACCGTGACTGCGATATGCTGAGGAGTGCTTGTGTTATTATTACTCTGTTGTTAGCTATACGAATGAAACTGCAAGTGAAGAACACAATGCTTATTCAGCAATAAGATAACCAGTCCTTTCGTTTGTTTTGTTGCTCCTGCATCCTTCCAACTTCCATGGGCTTCGTGCTTTCATTGGCGTCTCATGTAACATTCAACTTGAATTGTCTTCCCCTTCTGATCTTCCCTGGATGAAGTTGAAGATCATTTTTAGTGCCAATCTGCGTTTCTTTGTTGACCAAGAAACACCAAACAACACGAACTGTTGTCTTCGAATTATTTCTTAACTTTAGTCGTGGGTGTTCAGGAGTATCATCAGTACATTTATTATTCGGTTTCCATCCGGATTCCGGGTTTTATTCTGATTCTTCAACGTCTTGTGAAGTGCTGAGGATAATACAGCAAGAATGGCATCCCAATTGGAGGAGAGTTGCTTATTCCAACTTAAAGATCTTATCAGAGGTGAGACATTATTATTAAACTATTGCCATTTTATTTGATTCTCTATCAAATAAAAACTCATCTCTATCTGGTAAATTGTTTAGAAATAAAATATACTGCATTCAAAGGTTAGAGATAGGAAGTTTAACATTAAATTTTGTTCCTTTTGTGTTGTAACCAGAAAAATCTTCAGACGAAGTCAATGATTGTGGATAATTAAGAAGTAAAAGTGTCACAAATCCTTATTATCTCGGTGTTAATATGATTTCGTTTTGATTATTTTAAAGAATCGGACAACGAGCACTTGAAGGGAGTGGTGAACAATGACGACTATCTCCGTACTTTCATCGTTGGACGGAAGTTCAATGTTAACCATGCTTTTGAAACGGTGAGTGAATATTTTACATACTTTATACGATAAATAAACACATGAATCGGTACTTTGCTACCACGTGCTAAATTCAAGGACTATATTGGTAGTGTGCGCGTGTGTTACATCAGATTCCAGCATATAACAGAAAAATCCATGTTGCAATCAAATATTAAATGACAATTAACAAAACATACAGTCAGGATTAAAGCAATCAACGGTTCTTCAAAAGTTCCCAACTTAAATCACAAAGGATTTTTCGTGTGGATTAGTGTGAATACCGTACACAACAAGAGATTTGTAATTTATTTTTTCCGTACACAGTTTACAGTGAGGAATTACATTACATAAATTATGCGATAAAAGCTGTCATTGTAAGTAAAAGGATGCGCGTGTGAAAAATCATTGTAACACGCGAATTCCAAGACATTTCAAGGTTGAAACCTATAAAGCTTTTTACGAAAGTAGGTCTGTCTATAAACTCATTCGCAAAAACAAAGCGCGCTGTGCTTTCATTTGGACTAGTTACGTGTTACATGATTCAGGATGAGGAAAAATTAGATGACTTCTTTTCAAACTGACTGACTACTACTCACGCTACTTCTTAAAGCTATTTCAGACAAACTTTTCAGGTACAATTTCATATGCGTCTAAATACTAAATTGATTTTCGTTCCCATCTCAAACAAAGCCTTAAGATGTGTTGTTGGATGTTATGAGTCAACAAGTCTATAATATTATGTTTCAGGCAAAAGGACACATGAACGCGAGATACGGAAAGTTCCGTGATCTTTATTCCATGCCCCCTGCAAGCGTTAAGCACATCTTGGAAAGTGGATTCTTCGGAGTCCTCAAGAACCGCGACTCAGAGGGAAGATTAATTGGCTTCATGCGAATTCGTAAGAAATTAGTGTACCACATATATTTTGATTGAGTTTTAATTATTAATCTACTCTCCTGCCTTCAGCACAATATGAGTCTTTAATGTTTGTGTGATCGGAAAGTTTCTTATTTCCTCTCCAGCAAAACTGGACATCAAGACGATGGAATTCGACGAGATTTTTAGGGCTGCAGTACTTTTGGTAGATTCATTCTGGTACGATCGCAGTGTCTGCGAGAAAGGTCAAGTATTCCTCTTCGACTATTCTGGATACAACTTTTCCATATTTACCAAATACTCTTTCAACCAGAAACTCAACTTTGCCCTGTTGTTCTTGGTAAGTCGAATCAGATCATTTATGACTTCTCCACAGCGTCCGTCGTAGTATTTTGTTCTGTGATCAGCAAACCTACATTTTAAGTTTTATTTACTTTGCAGAATAATTATCCTACGAGATTCCAGGCTGCGCATGTTTATAACAACCCTCGTATCGTTTCCTACTTTTATTCGCTCATCAAACCGTTCCTTCCTGAAAAGCTGAGGAAGCGAGTAAGTCCCAAATATAATTAGCTAATCAAGCATTAGTTATCTCACAATGCCCCCCATCACAAGTTAACTAATTGTGTTCTGCATCCGCTGCAGATATTCCTTCACGGCCATAGTCAACAACAACTACACCAGCAAATCTCCCCGGACATCCTGCCAGAATCCATGGGAGGAAAGCTATCTGATGAGGAGGCTATAGATTTTGACGTTGTCAACAACATAATCTCCCGAACTGCCCAAGATTTCCATCCATCTCCAACCAAGCTCATCCAGTAATGATGCAGAATCCTAGGGAGATTATTTTTAACTTATAAATTCTAGAACCAGATGCTCTAGAACCTACGACGTGAGTTTGTACCACTTGTAAACAGTCGCAATTAATAAGCAACCAATTAGTGACGATGATAGAATTAAAATTCCGCCTTAGCCACGCCACGAGCAGTAAATAAGGAATGTGATATTGATGACTTAAACCATAACAGTTTGTACACAGTCCATAGACAATCAATGCAAATAAATGAGGGGTGTTACAGAATATCCTATTGTCCTGAAAAACATATAATGCTTTTGTTTAGCCTGTGTTTATCACTTTTCTACTAATTAGCAGGTGTACACACCTCTTGACCTCTCCACAATTATTTCTCCATGTCTCAAGGACTCATATCTGGATTGTGCTAACGCTAACCAACTTAATTGGCTCTAGTGAAACTTGCTAACGCTTTTGTTGATTCCTTCCAACGCTGCGAATATAAAGGCATTTCATTCCTTCTCCGGAGATTTTAGTGCAAACACATGTTGCGAAAATGGCCAAGTCCTTCAGAAATTTAATAATTTTACTCCTAATCTGCGTCTGTATAAATGAAGTGTTCAGCCATTGCAGAAGTGGAAACGACTGGGCCTGCTATGCCCATCCTGCAGAGAGAACAAAAAACTGCAGAGGTAACCCTTCAATCAATTGTCAATTACAATTATTGTTTAACTTGTTTAGATTTTTTAAGTAATACTTCTATGACTTGCAGCTCAAGGTTGGGTGAGAAATTGGTGTTCTTTCCTCCTGTTGCAACAAGCTCGGTGTTACTGCTGTGGAAGACATCGTCCTGAACCTTGTTAATTTTTAATTTTAGTAAAGATATAAAAATTAGAAGTAATAAAACACGCAGAGTTGCCTACTTAATTTATATTTATTTTGCCATAGAAGATGCGATTGTACAGGTATTCTATTTTACAGTGTGTGTGTGGAAATTACTAACTTGTCTATTCAAAAGATCCTCGGAGGTAATGCAATGCAAAAGACGGACACAATACAAAATCAACAGGGAGAAGAAACGAAGGAAGAGAGATCTACTTTCTTAAGTCACCTGGATCTCTTCAAAAGGAGACGCAATACTATCAGCGAGTAACTGATACCCATTAATCGAAAGATTAATTCTATCCGAGTTAAACAACTCCGATTTAATTTTGCCCGACTCCTTTTCAGTAAACTTATTTTGTAAATCAAGCCACCTCACAGTAAATCCATTTTCCATTTGAGAAAGCATTTCATTAGTTTCTTGAATGGCTAAGTTGCAATCCGCGTTGTCGTCTCCTCGAGGCAGAATCCCCAGAACGAGGATCTTCACTCCAGGTCTTGAATTGGCTTGCAGCAGCATCACAATCTTCCTAATCTGATCATAGACCACTTGAACCTTCAGTCTGTGACGAAGATCCGTCGCTCCAATCATCAGCACGACCGACTGCGTCTCTTGCAAAGGAAGTTCATCTTTCTCCAACTTCTCAATCAGCATTTGTGTCGAGTCTCCGATTGTCCCGAAGTTTCCTGCGTTTAATCCTCCGTAGTACTTTTCCCAGATAGATTTCCCTTCCACGAGAAATCGGGCGATGATTGAGTCTCCAAGAAAAGCTGAAAAAACAAATTCCACAGCAAATATGACTCGAAAAATTTTCTGAGTCTTTAAATGACTAAATTAGTTAATATACCAATTGGGGGTGAAGGGAGACTCTGTCTTTCCTTAAACAACGACCCTCTCCTTCCTCTCTGATGTTGAGGAAGACTTTTATGCATTTTGAATCCCACTTAAGTTGATTATCTCCTTCGCACTAAATCTCCACAAGTGTGAAGAGTCTTACTTAATCAGTGTCTTAAACGAGAACGAGTTGACGGACACCTCACAGAGTCTTTTTATTAGCCAGCCTGTCCCAATATAGCCTCTTTCTATTCACTTTTGCCTGATGGAACAATCTAAATTCGAATAACCTCCAATTTGTCACTCAAGCGTGTACTTTACGAGAAAGTAGATTGAGAGAAATGAGTTGGAATTCAAGGAATTCCTCGGGTGGAAAAGAACTCTGTCTCTCTTTTAAAAACAATTTCGTGTCCTGGGTTATCTCACGCTGAACGACGACGTCACAAGTCTCAAGATTCAAAGAAGATTGAAAGAGAGTGTAAAAGTAAACTTTTCCAAAAGATGCTTTCGTCTTGAGGGAAAGATTGAGTGACAGTGTCAAATGAACTGCGAAGAGTATTGAAGATGAAAGCACCGAAACAAGATGAACTGCCAGAACACTTTTAAACTGTTTTACAATATTCACCACTTCAATGATGACTGCCTTTCATTCACTCTGACTTTTCCTTCCTTCTAAATCTGAAAGTCCACCAAGATTCCCCGAGTCATTAACAACCTCACGATTTATAGACAAAGATTCTCTTTCGAAAGAACACTCGATGGAATTTTCGAATTCACTCGATCGTTGTACTTAAGTACGGAGATTCTCTCTATCCGTTATACATCACGGAGATGCCACTGCCACTAAAAAAACCATAGTGGTGTTTTGTACACCACCAAGAAGAAGACGCTCTGAATCATGTGCTGGGATATCTTCCAAACAAGTGTAGGTGGATTGAGTTTCGAGCATTCCACAGTAGAATATAATATTCCCGGATGACAGGAACGTCTTATAGCATGCATATTGCCATTTGTACTTTACTTGTTCCTATCCGAGAGAGTTCCTTTCACCTCATTAATTTTGCATTGGATGATTTCTTTATTGCAGGAGTGCGTGCGAAATCTAATCAAACTATATATCTTCTCTGCAGTTTTAATAACCCTTGCAATATTCCGCACAGTCTTATCATAACGTACAACAAATGCATTTTCAACATATCGCATCGTCTACCTAGACTCGTTAGTTCCGATCTTCCGATAAATAACCGTCCTTTGAGTCTTTTGGCATCAATCTCATCACGTTCATTGCGATTTACATCCTTCGAAGATGCATTTATTGCTGTGTGTATCTCATAAAAACATTATTCATCATCCTTTCCCACGCACAACCAAAAACGCTCTTAATCTTGGGCTGGGAATATGCACCAATACTTGAACGTACTTCAGTGTCTGCGGCAATGGTACACCAACACTAACGGCAGACCACGTGAAAGGATGAAATATTCGGATATTTGTGCTGATCCTAACTACCTTCGTGTGCTGTGTATCATCGTACATTTGAGATTTGAGTTCTATGTCTGTCGCTATTTATTAATCTAGCTGGCAAAAAGACCTCGCCCATTCATCCAAGCGTCTCTTGCTCAAAGGATGAGAAGGAAACGCTCGGATTGCACATTCCTCTTTATATTCCCAATGTCCTTTTTGCACACACATGAAGATGATTCAAAGATTCTTGTTGTCTCAGTTTGCCTCGCCTTTCATCCTTATGAATGACTTCTGAAAGAGAAAATCGTCTCAGAAAATAAGATTTCAGATCTATGATCTCATACAGATTCAAGAGGACCATTCAGCCAGGAAGTCCTTAATCTTTTCTAAACAAACACGCCCATTAAATGTAAAAGTAAGTATTATATACAAAATCTTCCTTGCGAATGTATTCATTTTTCTTCAGAACACACACACACACACACATGCACACAAAGGAAATTGGGGAATTCCTCCTTTTCTCTAGACTCAAGTCAAGATTTATTCATTTTTGCAAAAAAGTAAACTGCTGTTTCCGCAATCTAGGATTTTTAAAGACGACGAGAGACTAGCGTTGAAGTAGGCAGAGAGACGGATATTTGTGTTAGAAATCAGTGTCAATTTCCATCTGCGGAAATTTTTTATGGCAAGCTGGTTGGATGCATCTGTTGGCTGTCGGGATGGCGAAAAGAATCCGTTTATCATTTTTATAGAACAGGGCGTTCTCTTTTTGTCGTGATCTCGTACACACACGATTCACACACTTCAAGAAGGATTAAAATAAGATGCCAAGAAACGTAACTGGGTCTCTCTTTCTCTCACTCACTTCAGTTGTAAAATGCAAATTCATGAAATTATTGCCTTGAAGGTTGCTCCACCGTCCTTACTAAGTTCCTGTTTATTTTCAAATTTATGAAACCAAATACACATACACATCCTTCTTTCTTCTTAAAGAAGATAAGAGAGATGTTGTTGCTCGTATTTATCTTGGGATGGAGTAAGTTCCATTCTGGCGTGGGTTCTTGAACCACCATCACTCTTTCCGTACAAGAAACAACGATTATCGTTGTCACACAGTACAGATTAACATCGAGAATTTATTGAAATAGATTACCGTTTAATTGCACACACACTTGTCTTGACTAATTACGATGCAAGTGGTGGTAATCTGATTAAAGAGAACCCTCATCAAGTCCATTTCATAGACTACAGGGAATCAAGAATTCAAACCTTAAAATAGTCACACTTTCCAGTATGAAAGTATGAAAGTACGTTCAAAAGCTAAAAATATCCATTCTACTTGAATTACACGTTGAGTTACTTAAATTGGCTTAACTAGTTACTGACAAAACACGCAGAGTCTTCATGAATCTCATTCATGAATTGTAAATAATATGTTTCTTGCTTACATGGTTCCTATTTGTGTCGTTTGGTTAAAAATTCGAAAAAATAACTTATTGATCAACTGTCATTGACTGTGGTCTTGAGTTTTCATCGCAAAGGCACAACTGTATATTAACTGACGGACGGTGAATGTAGTATTGTACCGCGGACGCAATTCCAGGATCGGAAGATGTTAATGTAATTGCCATATTCTTTCCTTTGCCAAATCCTTCGAATAAAGTGTAAAGTTCTTGCTTCGAGTTTGTAACTTCCTGTACGTACATCAAAGTGTTTGAGCAGATATGATAAACAGTAGACTGCGATAAAGATATCAGATAAAATAATTAGACATCTTTCTTTGACCCTCAAACAAGGAAATGTAAATTAATTTATACCTCACAGGACCTTCCGTCTAGAGTGAAGTCTTTAAATCGGTCATCCAGGGCGAACTCAATAGTTCTACAAAGCTGTGAACTCATTGGCGTGCAAAAATGCATTCGGTACTTTTTCGTTCCTCTTTCATCTTTGACCTCATGAATATCGACCCGTTCACGAAGATACGTTCCTGTGCACACAAAGTCCTCTAGGCTCTCTAGATATAATTTTGATTTAAAATTATAGATTCGAATATACGTAATTAATGACTTTCACTTCATTGGTGCATACCAGGTTGAGTAATTGCTTGAACGTAGTCGACCACATTTCCATAATTTTGAATAAAGTAATTTCCTTCAATGTTCATCTTGCGCTGTATTGTGGCACAGGAGCGTAGATTTATGTAACTTGAACCTTTTAAACGTCCCAGCGATGACTTCGAACAGAGGCGAGAGGACTACAGGGACCGTCATATACAGATCGGTAGACTACCAATAAAAATGTTGATAGTACAAAATAATATCACAGTTTCTACTTCATCGCATCATGCAAATAAGCGTTTTGGATATCTTCATGTTTACATATATGAAGTCGTCGGTAGTAAATGTCTGTCAGAAAGAAAGCTCAGCTCTGCAAAGGGCTAATCGTAACGAAAAACCGAATGCAATATGCGAGTAAATGAAAATACTAGATAAGTCCGGAAGAATCAACATATCAATAAAATGTATTCGATTATTCTACGCCGTTTATTGGACCACAACACATACACCAGCAGCAATTACAAAAACGTGTAGAAAAATATGAATTCAATAAACAAGATATCGTGGCACATTATCAGCGCGCACGAAAACATGAGTGAATAATCTTAAACTGTAAAGACTGATAAAACCTTACTAAGCTATCAACAAAACTCTCTACTTCTACAATAGTTTTCAATTCTAAGCACCCATCCTAGCGATAATACCTAAGCTTATATAGTGTCAAGTTACAATAATTTAAAGTAAACAATTTTACAAAAATAACGTCTGCCATTTCTGACATGCTGGCTCAGATTTTCGTATGATTGTGATCGGTTGCAACTTGACAATGGTTGGCATCCTCCATTGCAGGAATGTAGATAGTTTTAGAAGGGTGGCCAGTTTTGCAGTAAACGTTGTGAAGAACTCCGTCTCTTTCTTTCTGGTACAAGAACTCTCGTCGAGGTTTGTAGATAATCGGTGTTGCGGATATGGGTTCTATTGCTGAGATTGACGAATTGAAGTTTTCGGAGCACATGCATTTGTTAGTCACGGTCATACAACTGCTACAGACAGGTGGCATCTCATCTGAAAAAAGATTTATCAATATAATTTAGACATTATCTTGCCTCAAAATAGTAAATACACAAAAAGGACTTACTTTGCTGTGAGTCATGCTGCTCAATTGATTTGATTTTCTTCTTATGCGCGAAACGTGTCTTATCCATGGACCTAGCACTACGTTTGTGATTGGCTGGCGGCAGTGGTGGCGACACAGTTGGTGATACATTCGCAGAATGCAGAGGCTTATCACAGTCAAGAACTAATGGCGACACAGCTGGTGACACATTTGCAGAATTCAGAGGCTTATCACAGTCACGAACTGAAAATTAATAATCGAAACACTTACACCGTGTATAATTGCATGGTACTGCAACCGACACAGTAAAGAAATAATAATATCTAGGCTGATTAGAATTTTACCTTCTTCCACTTCCATTGATTCAGTCTTGACAATAGCATTTTCAAATTCGACATCTTTCACGTCTTCTTTCTTTTCCTTTTTGAGAAACCTAAGCTCAGGAAGCTCTGTCTTGTTCACTCCATTTGCCTTTCGGTATTGCATTTTCTTTGGAGATATTCCTAGGGAATGCATGATTTTGAACACTTGGTCCTTGTCCTCAGAGCTTTGGCAAGTACACTGGCCAAAATACACCAAAGTCACGAATTGTACAGCATGAGCAACTTGCGTTCCAATGAGATGCACCACTGCTAACTCCGCGGGGTCCTGGGAGAGCAATTAGGCCATTTAGAAATACCACTACTATACAATTGACAGTATTGAGATCATTTTAAAAGCAAAACCTGATCTAGAAGAATCGACTTCAAGATAGGTGACACGCCCATTAGCAGGTACCTATGAACGGGAACATGGCCATCATCACAAGCCAAGTGCAAGTCGGTTAAATTATTGTCTTCGTTCATTTGATCCATCCGATATTTATCGATAAAAGGCGCTGAGCTGGAAATATGGACAATGCCTTCCAAAGGTCCACTATCGCTCATTGTAACTGGCAAGCTTCGATCTGAAAGAAATCAAAAATAAAATAAAAATCTTAATAAAATACTCGCTTAAAAAATTGCACGAGAGTTAAACTAAAATCCCAAGACTGAAAAATAGACTTTATGCAACAACTAAACTGATACGTCCAGAAGCAATAAGCAATAAAATTACGATCCCTGCCTATGCAATCAATAAATTATTCTAATCTTCGAATTGAATGGCTGCTAAGATAGGATGAGGAAATCGATCTATACATCTTGCAACTATAATTGTACCAATACATTTTAATTCGATCATTCAATTAACTAACCAACTAGTCCCACACAAACTAATTCATATAGCGTGGAGATAACAATTATTGTAACTCCTATCTAGCATCTCGTCTGTCTGCCCATCTGCCCTTTTTCTGAGTTTAAACTAAAAGAAGCGCACACACTAAATACATAATAACAATAATATGCTACCCTATGAACACTTATTTACACACGGGAAACCTTATTTCGATTTTACGGACACTATCAGACTATCACTTATCTGAATCAGTGGGTACTATGCCACAATGACTCCACGTGTTATGTCACATATAATCACAAAACTGATAATCTGTATCTGCTGTGCAAACCATCGTCTCATTTTCCCTTAAACCTCTAATTAGCTTCATCTTTAATTAATATCAAATAAATACCAGAATTACTGATTACACTAAGCAATTAACCTACATTTACTACAACACAATAACATGATAAATGCTCAATGCACATGAATGGGGCAGACACACACATTGCTTTAAAAACTACATTCAACATCAACATTATTATTGACTACTTACACTGCATGCACTTGAAGTTTACGTCTCGAGCTATTGAAACTCTACAAATGTAACGTCTGTCGTCTACATTTTTTTCAATTTTACACCAGAATAACCAAAACCGAATAATAAACACGAAGAGCAACAGGCAGCAGAGCAAGCACTCGAGTTACCGGAACACCTCATCTCTACTTACTCTACTTATAAAAGCATGCGAAAACTCTTCTGCTTTTTACTATTTAATTAACCATTAAAATATCCCTTTCACCTGAACTATCACAAATGCTTGTCCATACAAAAAGCCGACCACATGCACCCAGTTTCGAAACTTAACAAGTCACGGTCATAAATAATTCATACACTTATTTCCAGAAAGCAAGGAGGAATAAGAGAAAAAGCGGAATTTGGAGTGTTTACACTTACCCTTGGTGGTGCCGGAGGCTTTATTACTTCCTTTCTTGTTCTTCATGGTGAGAGAGGTGTGAGATGAGGGTGGAGTGAGAGTGTCCCTCAGTGGTGGTAATTAATCAGTTAATTAATTAGTTCAAGATAGTGGTACTTAGTAAATGAAGAAAGGTCGAGGAGATCGAGAATGATGAATGAAGAAGGCAGGAGAGAGAGAGAGCGGAGAGGACGAGGCACTTGTTGGGAATGAGTGAGCAGCAGATGAGGAGGAGAATCATCTGCAGTCCTTCTCTTCGCTCCACACGCTAATTTAATACAACGCGGTGGATTAAATAATACAACGCTCCCTCACTCCCACACAATTCACGCCTTTCATCCTTACTTTCACACTTCCATACTTTCTCCACCCCTCCATTTATGACCACACAGATTCAACATTTATGAATTTATGAATTTACGACACGATGTAAAGTGGATGTTGGACATCCAGATTTCAAAGAACGATTTATAAGTGGGACAGCGGGTATAAGGATCCAAGGTCTGGAACTATTCAAGCAGCTGATTTTAATCTATTCCTCGTTGTGGTCAAATGAATCCTTTGCATTTTGGACAGCCGGATTAATTGGGAAGAATTATGTGGAAATCTGAAAGAGAAATTCCGGATGTGCTGATACATTAAAACTTACTATCAACGGTGCATTCAGATTTTAGGAATGTCCTTTAATTATTCATTTGTTTCCTGTGCATTCATTTCCATTCTTTTGGAGATCGTTGCAATTTTTTATGCTAATGATTTATGTACTCGTTAATTCCGACTTGTAACAATTTATTCATTTTAAACTCAATCCTACTGACTTAATATCATCTCTATCGATCAGACTAGTAGCTTGTTGTTGCTTTATTTGCTTGAGTATACGGCATTTTAGTTTTTTATCATTTACAAACATACTTTCACAGTACAGTGTATGAGTTAAATACAATTACCAAAATTAGCGTAACACAAGTTTAACTCAGCGTTTAAAGGTTCTTAAAACTGACTGACTTACATAATAATATAACACACCAGATTAAATTAATACTACGTTAGTCGTAGAAATATTTTAAAACGTAAAAAAATCCCGTAATGCATTAATTACTCGAAATGTTTATTAAATGAGTCACCAAGCTTCGAAATGTTTAGTCTGAATTTAAGTCTTATTAATTAACAGTAATAGATTCACCTTGCATATCTTTAGGTATCAATATCGTTAACATGCAAAATTGGGAAGTTCAGTCCTCTGGAGAAGTTTCGATTTGTTAGCAATCAAAATGGATTCCTAATTTGTGTGTATATTAATTAGCTAATCAATAGCTTATAATGTTTGTTCAATTAAATAGCACTCCAATAACTAACGGACTCTACTAAACACACTAAAAACTAATTGGTTGGCATTCAAAGCTAAATTAATAGCAGCGTTGTATTGCTTAGCTAATCGTATATATTTGAATCTCCAGTGAAATTGCATAGCAATCAAAATCACATTTACCTAATAAATCTGAGGTTACGGCGGTTGCATGAAGTAATCTACAAGGATTACATTTAATCAATAATTAATAAACGTACGTATATAATGTGTTTTGTGTGCATAGTTGAAGTCTCTTATCTGCTTCTAAATAACTATCGTGTCGCATGTGTCATTTTAAATTAATCAAGCAGCACACATATTTTTAATTACTTTGAATGTCAACGAATTAACTGTAGATATATTTTATTAGTTAGGGTATCTCATGCTTAATTGTTGTTCGTAACTTTGGAATTTGGCATGCGTTTCCTAAAAGCGAAGTAAAAACTTTCATATATTATTTAAAGACGAAGACACTCGCTACAGGTTTTATGTAACGTATAAAACACTTCTAAATCAATTTAAGTCACGAATACAGTTTAGGAAATCTTTTAAATCTCGAGTTACGAGCACCAAAAGTCTCAGAATTGAAGTGTCCCCATAGTCATGAACCTAAGCACACAGTATTCTTCAGCACCTTGGAACTTCAATCAAACAGTAGAGAGAACAAGAACACTACACTACTATACAATTACTCCCCTTCATCTTAATGAAACCCCCGTCCTGTAGCATTTAAGTGTATCGTTTACTTGTACTAATTGTTGTGGTTCTCATTAATGTAACTCCCACTTAATTGAAACGAAATACTCGAAATCAGGAACTCA
>JAQGAD010001683.1:0-17697 GCA_034696625.1 Isotomurus palustris | reverse complement strand
AGCTCCCGAACATACTCTGTCCTGTGGCGACGACGGCGACGCGTACGGAGCCTATTTACGAGGAATGTCGATAGGATTTCACTTTGGTCCTCCATTCTTTCGAAATTCCTTCGCTCGTCGTGTTTTGCAGTTTATAGTTCATTTCCGAAGGAAATGAAAGTAAACAGCAAAACGAATGAAAAGTATTATCTTAACAACTATAAATTGGTCGCGTCATTTTTTCTTCAAAAGTAAGTGAAAATAAAGGGACAGCAAAAGTACGTCAAAAGGAAAGGAGAAGTATAATTGGGGGGTTAATGTTAACTAATACAAGCCTTAGAAACTGAATTTAAGTCCATTTCTAAGCAGCACCGAAAAGTTTGTTCCGATCAGATTTCTGCAAGTATGGATCTGATTAAGTTGAAATTTTGAACCAATGTACCTCTGCATCAAAAGATGAGCTTGCTACGTTAACTAACAAACCCGTATAGGGTGATTAAGTTATTACTCAAAATTAGTTATTCTTATTTGAACTGTGAGTTGACCATGTGTGTGTCTTTCAAATTCCTGGGCTTCGAGAATCTGCTTGGTGTAGGTTTTTAAAAACTGTGGTTTACACTCGAATATCTTAGTTCATTCATACATGCATGCAGCGATATTTTCACCTTATGAGCTTAAGATGTATAATGTAAGCGAATTGGTTAAATGCTTGCTGATACTTTTGAAAACATGAAAACAGCCAATATATGTGAACTCTGAAGTTTGTTCAGTCATCTGTCTCATTAAAATTGTCAAAACCAAGCATGCTATGGACTAAAACAACATTTCCTGACTTACTCTTTTACTTCCAAGCTTGCGGTTTTTGCTCCGAATGAATCACAGTAAAGCAGCATTCCAAAAATACCAATGTCATCATTACATCCGGAATATAGAACTGCATCCGTCGTAAACCCCGACACTATTGAATCACACGCAAGTGTCTGTTTGTCTGAACTGTCTGTCTTTCCCACTGCATCAAGGATATGAATGGCAGGTAAGGTTGCATTCTTGTACGAGAGTCTAGAACATGTAGGCTGCATTCCAGTTATTCCACGTTTATCGTCTGAAATTGACATCTCGGACCAAACATCAATTTTGCTAAAATACATCCCAAACGGGCATTCACTCCACTCCGACCATGAGCCAAAACTTGTTAGCACAGCTGAAGATATCTTGATAATTTCATTTTCGTTGTAATTGGTAGAAACCGTGTAATCACTGTATCGTTTTATGACAGTTGGTTTACCTGTATCCAAGATTATAAAATAAAATAATAAAATAGTTTGATTAATTGGAAACGGTTACCAAGCAAGTTCGTTTCGAGGAATGTTCTAAAGCCAAGCTTTTGACGTTCTCTATATCCATCGTTGCATTTTCCGATTTAGATATTTTGAAAATTCCAAAATATAAAAATATTTCAAAAGGAGTTTTTTAGATTCAGTTTCCCTTACACGTAAAAAAACATGAAAATGGCCCTGTTGCTTCTGATGTCTCGTTTTATGAAATTAGCGACCAAGACCATCTCGAAAGTACGTAGTGACGCCATTGTATATTTTTGGCCAAAAGAATGTATCTAATTTACCAAATGTCTTTTTTAACTCCCAAATGACCTCTGGAATATGTCCTCTGGAATGGACTATCTCCTATTTACAAACTAATACATTGCCAATTGCGATCTTAAACTATTCATCAAATTGATCACGGTTATTATACCACTGAGGACACCACTCTTCCAAACCTTGTAAAAATCTCAAAATATCTCCTGTTTCAGTACACTTCACGATAAAATTTGGAAATTGGATAGATTTTCAGCATCTAAAATATTCGTACAAGAAATTGTATTGAGGGCTACTGCGACAATATTCTATTTTCCTTGTAAATGCCTAATAGAACAATGAAACTCATATAGTTATAGGGCCCATCATACTATTCTGAATTTTAGGCCATCTTTTGTTTCCTTTACAAAAGTTCATGAGATACTATCTGTCCTAGCAGTAAAGTGCCTCATCGGTATGTAGAGTCAAGAATACTCCAACAATAGATCAAGGCAAATTTATCTTTCTCTGGGGTCGACCTTTTGGTTCTAAGATCTTAATAGTATACTAGAGTGGATCCTCTACTCTCATTCTAACTCCAGTGAAGGATTTTTTATACAGCACTTTGAAATTTTCTATTTTAAACTATCCTTGTCTCTGCTATAGCCAAATTTTGCATTTGCGTCCGTTCCTATTTTTCTATAAGATATATTGTCATCTATATACACAGCCATTTTATCTCAGACATCGCCGTGTTATCTGTACATTTATTGGCACAACTCTTTACTGATCGTTGCGCACTTGAGATTTTTATTGTTGAGAATCCTTCCTTCTAGTTCAGATGGAGAAAGCGAGGTAAATGAGCATTGTAAGAATGTCCACTGGTCCACAAAGATGTACATGACAGTGGAAAAATAATCAATTCAAAAACTTTCTTTCACAAACCATACACTGGGATCGCTGGTCACCAGAGGAGACGTCCATTACAGCTTCAAGAGTATGTGGCTTTTCACAACACAAGGGATAACAATAGAAGCAAACTCGTTTCATGGAAAAACTGTCTTAGGTTCGGATACTAGATGTGATTGTAAAGCATCAAACAAGTTTCTCTCATTTATCTCTAGCAGATTGCGCTCCTCACCACGCAGTCGAAAGAATAATCATTATTTAGATGACACTGAAATTAGACTGAAAAACATTGCACTGACAACTGATATTATTTACTGTGCCTGATTTTTCTTAGGTGAGGTTAAAAAGCCGGCTTTCTCCTTTCAGCTAAGTATGCATTCCGTCATACCCCCCTAAATTTCCCAACAGCATATCTCTATCAAATCTTGACAGATTGGCTTCAAATCTTTTCTTAAATACGAATTATGAAGATCAGGTAAGGTGCTTTCAACTTTCCAGCAATATCTACTTAGACATAGCAACGTAAATTCAAAAACAAATTTTGTATTCGTTACCATGCAAATTGTGATTAAATGATGTAGTGGTTTGAATACTGTTTATTGTACCCTATTTAATTACCTTTAATTTAAGCTATTCCGCATTAAAATTGGACAATAATTCGCAGAGATTTAGAATTTTAGTCAAACATACTTTCGCGAAAAAGCATTGCAGGAAACATCATTGGACATCAATGCTTTAATCTTACTTAGGGGAGTTTAAAAAACGTCTTTCTCCTTAAAGCTAAGCATGCATATCATCACACCCCATAAACTTCCCATCAACATATCTATATTAAACTTTGACCGAATTGTCACTATTTTCTTAAATAGGAGTAATGACTACCAGGTATCCTTCTTTAGTTTTCTGGCACTTATTGTCTACTGATCGGCAACGAAAATTAAAAAAGGACATTTCAAATCGATTTCAAATTTACAGGGTGTTTCTTAGGTGGTGAAAGCATAGCAATAGCAAAAAAATAATAGTTTTTGAAACTAAGCTTCCTACTTCTAGTTACTAACAAAAGTGGTACGAAAGTAACTAAGTTCGTGAATGAAAAGAATCTTCAAACACTAATGTTTTGGTTGTATCATGTATATTTTGGCCACCTAAGGAATACCCGGTCCTTTTTTCGCATTTACGTATACACAGCGATGCAATGCTGCCGTGGTGCGCGGTGGCAGAAAACTGCAAAGTATTCCTAATAATACAGAAGTAGATGCGTCTTTAATTATAGTTGTGACGCTGGACTAGAGTTTTGTTCACACTGAATAGATTGTTACTGTTAATAGGTTGTTTTGTCAACCTTCAAAACCTTAGTAACTGACAGTAAACCCTTTTGTGCCTGGAACCCTCAATTAATAAAACTTATAAGAGAAACTTGTTTCATGCTTTACAATCACATCTACTATCCGAACCTAAGAGAGCTTTTCCACGAAACGAGTTTTCTTCACATTTAATGTTCTCATTAAGTCAATAATTATAATGACGAATGCAGCAGAACTAGATTTCAGTTTAAACTTATTCTCATACTAAGAATGTACATGCAAAAGTGAAAAGACTTTGAAGAATGACAATAATTCTGAACCTCAAGTCTCTGTACAATGCATTAAAGAGTTGTACAACGCTACAAATTTTAATTATAAAGTTATTGTGGTTTGAAACTGATGCATTTCATTTTTTCACAATACCTTTAATTCCAGTTGTGGCCCAGGTACAACATGTACCTGCATTTGATTTTGAGGGTAAGTTGTATTGATAAGTTATTGTAGAAGGACTACAATTTAGTATTGATAGTTCAAAACTAAATGGTAGACATTGAAGAGACATTTTTGCTCTGCTTAATTAATTAATACCAAAGGGCTTAATTGCTAAACTGAGTAGACCGTGCAAGCTTATTCTTCAAAACGCGTTCCTGTAACATGATGTATAGAAATTAGCATTACAACTTATTTTTAAGTCTTATTTTTTAGGCTAAAAAGGGTGAACCTGACCATAAAAAAGCTGAATGAAGCCAATACAGAAACTATCCACTAAAAGAGATATTTTTGCCAATATTAAAGATGAAATATTCCCTCCAAACGTATTAACATACCATAGATAAGATCTTGTTAAAATATGTAAAGTCGTTTAATATTAACTCAAACAGCTCTATAAGAGTGATTTTTACTCTGCCGCTGTCAACAATGGAGGGTTTTGTCACAAAAATTGGTCGAATACAAGCTGCAGTGAAAGGAGGTCGGATAACGGCACACCCCATAGACCCTCTTTGTCTGAAAAGTGAAGAACACTTGTTTGGCAAACAAAGAAATATTTCAAACTTTAAAAGAGGCACACGATTTCATTAAGTCCAAAGAAGAATAGTTCTTTCACTCGAATTACACCTCTCTGGATAGAAGTATTCACAAATATATTTGCAAATTCAAATGTGACCCCAACACCAAAGATTTCCACGAATACTTCGCTGCAGATTATTTGGAAACGGGGTACAATTTGGTGCCGCAAAGAACTATCGATCAACAAATAACGGACTAGAAGCAGCCAGCCGATGGATAAAGTGTCAAGGAGCTCTTCGAAAACGACTACCGATGAGGGAAATATTGGACTACTTTCAGGATTTAGTGAAGACATGGTCAACAGAAAGGAATCCTAGCGTTGTCAACCACAAAAAATGTCTGTAACCCTTTCGCTTACACTTAGTTTACACACATCGGCCGATCAATGGATCCAGAGTAGAAAAGACACAAAATATAGAACAGTTGACGAGTTCAATAAAGTTTATTTCAATGCAGCAGGTCCAGCTTTGGCTTTGAAAGACGATGATGTAAACGGATATTTACGACTGTTGCAAAGAAGATCATGGAGATATTTCGATTCTTATAATACGGCGATGAAAAAAATCTGGGTGGTTAATTTTTTAACCAACAATTGGGAGTGTTCTTCAACTTGTACTTGCCCCGTATTTTTGAAATATTTTTATGCAAGCATATTTTAGGAATAGCAATAAAAAGCAATTTGTTTGAGGTGTCTGCCCAAGCTAAGTCTGTTCTTATTGGACTAAAACGCAATAGGGGAAGGCCTACTAAGGCATCAGCAGCTTTGGTGGTAGACTGAGCATCATTGATAGGTCTGGCTTTGTAATGTTTTACATCAGCAAATGACGAAATAAATGTATGAATGTTCTTAGTTTTCAAAAAACAGTATTGGATAATTCATTCAGATTTTTGGCTTATTCCGCCATATTAGTGGTAGGGATTCCGCAAAAATAGTGGCAGCTGTCAGTACTGGGTGAATTAATGTTTTTTAAAGGGTTGATTCATCTTAAAGGGTGCATTAATATTATTCTTTTTTATAGTTTCAAGCAGTTGACCAACAATACGCATTGCAAGGAGCGATTGTGTCATCTGCATAAACTTAATTACTCATTGATTCGCTTTCTTTCTAGTCTCTTCGACTTTGCTCATTCATTCTTTTGCTGCTTCTTTTTCGAACTAATTTGTAAAGTCCGATACATGAAAGTATTAGCAATAGAGAGATTAAGCAAAAAGATGCAAAGTTATTTTTGTGCCCTTATTTTCTACTGCTGAGTAAATAGTTAAGTACTTTTCATCTGCGGTTACTATTGCATTGTAACTAACTAAAAGGACAACAATTTTCAAAGTTCAAAAGGTCTTTCTCAACATTAGAATTATAATGAATGATTGATTGCATCAACTGCATGAACCTAAGGACTCTTTGATTCATTATCTATATAGGCCCATTGACTTTTGATTACTCATCCTGTATTAGCTGCTTCTGTATCAAACTCATCTGCAAAATACGATATGTGAAAGTTACAATTTGTAAAGTAGGATTCATTAAAGGATTAACAGGGGAGTGAGGTTTTGTGCATAGATACGGAGTAATATTTGTTACCTTATTTTCTGTTGCTAAGGAAATAATTACGTACTATGCAGCTGCCATCAATAATGCATTGTAACGTAGTATGTTATAACAACAATTTTAAGCTCAAAAGGTCTTTCACAACAGTAAACCCTGAAATAGCACGAAATGCCTAATTACCGAGTACTAGTTATCACTTAACAATATATAAATACGGATATCTCCGCGGTTTTCTTTCCGATTTTAACAAACAATGGCTCCATTGCAAGTTTATTAATTAGAGGACTATAAAATTAGCTTAAATCGCTACTTTCTTTAGTTCGTTTTCCATAGAAATGTATTAGAAATTTTGTTTTTGAAATTTCGTTGCTAAGTAGTAGACAATATGTGCTGGGAAGTTGAAAGCAGGATAGCTTGTGGCTAATAGTCATAATTCCTGTTTGAGAAACGAGTTGAGGCAAATCGGTCCACATTTGATATAGATATGCCGGTGGGAAATTTTGGGGAATATGACGGGATGCACACTTAGCTGAAAAGAGAAAGTCGGCTTTTTTACCTCACCTAAGAAAAAAAAAGAAAGTCGGCTTTTTACCTCACCTAAGAATAAGAAGAAAGTCGGCTTTTTTACCTCACCTAAGAAAAAGTAGTTAACAATCTGTAATATTAAAGTAATCAACAATTTGTGACGTTTCTCAAAGTCTTTCAATTTCAACATTCCCAATCCATTGTGAAGAAGACTAAAAATTTAATTAATAAATCAATAAGTTAACAGCGAGAAGAGAAAATTGAAGGACAAACATAATACTTCCTTGGGAAATCATTTTTACTAGGATATTCAGTGGTGAACACCAATTTGCACATTTCCAACAGGATCAGCTCACACGCGATTCATATTTTATGATTTGTATTAATTTTTTAATATAGGGAATTGTCTAACGCTAATCTCTATTCTGTAGGTTAGCTCTGTCCTGAATTATCGACAAAAATCTGCTGCTCTGACTGTCAGTCATTTAATGTTTTACGATTTTTTAGTACTTGTTATGTTCGTACTTGTACTATATTGTTAGAGTTGAGACAGGTTATAACAATTGCGGACAAGTCTCCTCTTTGCGACATAATTAGGTTTTAACTGATCGGTTATCATCGTATCAAGGCACTGCACTTGCTGAATTAAATCGAAATGGACTTTATCAAATTGATAAAACTTCTTTCCCTTCAATTCCTACTGTTAGCACTGAGGCTCATTAAACAAACAATTTCTAAAAAATGTGAAATTAGATACTGCGGGCACACTCGGGTGTCCTGGAGGGTCGTTTTGTGAGTTTAAAATTTGAGGTCACGAAGAACAAAAAAAGTCCGATTAGTTTAGGTATTTAAGTCAAACTAGCTAATTTATCGTAAAAACTTAATCATTTCGTAAGGGCTCTTTAGTTATTGTAGCAAGCTTATCGTTTGAGACACCATAAGTCTTGCAGTGGCTTCTTTGTTTAAAATTGGACTCGTATTAAACTAATCGGATACATACTCGCTGAAATCATGCTTTATGGTGCTTCTTAGAACGTGCTTAAGTTGCGTTTCTGAGGCCAATTTTATACCTACCTGCCTAGGTGTCGGTTGAAATCAAATATTTTTAATAGTGGCAGCATAGATTTTCGCATTTGGTAGCAAAACACTTGAGATATCTTTACTAGCAGTATTCAAAATTCTACAGGCTCTGAAGAAGGTGTTTGTGTACTGCAAATTTTCTTCGTGGAGAAGTAGAAGGAGAAGAACGGGTGCTATTGGCGAAGGAAAGTTTCTCAGCTGATGTCAACAATGACAGGACGAAAATCCAGAGAGAGATATGAAGAGAATACTCCTACAGCAATTGACTTGTTTAGTGGAACTATTGGATATGGGACTAGAAACAGGAATGCCATCGTGTGATAGGTTAAGAGTGATTGATTATTGTCAATTGTAGTTTAGAATTGGCACCCCCGGGGCGCGAATGTCCAGGGTGTGAATTTGCACCCCCGGGGTGTGAATCTATACAGCAGTGTGAATGCACCTTACTCTTTTGTGAAACTTGGGGTTCTGGGGTCGTTTGACTAATTGAGTGTGGCACTATTGTAATTGGGATTTGAGAGGTTCTGTCTATTGTATTATGAGTTTATTCTATTATGTTAGAAGGTTGGAAGGTTGAAGGTTAGTGATTGTCGAAAATATTCTTATCTTTAAGTTCTTCATTTTGGTGATTGTGACTTTGTGAACTTACTTCAACTCAGGGACGCGAGGAAAAGAAACGGACAGTTTGTGTTAACGAGATTATCCCGTGTTTCCCTAAATTCATTTATTTAGAGGAGTTGTCGTCATTTTATGGAGTCCGATTGAGTTTTTAATTGTTGCATTTAATTGCATACTTTTAGTTTTATTCTAAGGGAAGAGTAAGGTCATTGGATATTGCAGGGCCGGAATTAGGGGATTAGGCAGTACTTTCGGGCAGAAAGTGCTGTAGTTCCAACAGGAACAAAAAATTCTTCGAAATGTGTTCACATCCTGCTGGAGATTGGTTTGCTGCTGCTAAGATGTCATTTGAGAAGAAGAAGAAGATAGTTGGAGAGAATAAAGCTTGTTTCCAGTGTCTTCGTAGAGGTCACATGGCAAGAGTATGCAAAGGAAAAATCTCTTGTCAGGCCTGTGGAAGAAACACTTAGTCGTCATGTGTCCAGCAGACCTGTAGCGAGCAGATACAGTGAGTGCACGTAACGAGGAATTTCTGTCCTTTTTGCCCCAAAATCTATGCTTCATGGGAAAAGTAGCAAAGAATAGTGTCCAGAGTCAGTAAATACCAAGTCTGCTGAGAAAAAAGTCGAAAATGAAGGAGCAGCAGTAACGAATCTATCCAGCTATTCATTAGGATCCGTTATGCTACAGACGTTGTTAGTTTATCTCGAAGGACCTCGTGAGACAAGATGTGTTCGTGCGATGATTGATACCGGCTCACAGCGATCTTATGTTAGTCAGAAAGCTGTGGAAGTACTTGGACTGAAGGCTGCAGAGGAAGTGAAACTACGACATTGCGTGTTCGGTGGAGCTACTTCTGCAGTAAAAACTGAAGGAGAGTTTTAGATGGTTCTTCATGGAGTGTCAAACAATCATCGAGTCAACCTGTGTGTTCTGAGCCAGTCAGGGATTTGTGGAAAGATAACGCGAGGAAATGTTGGTATGTGCAGAGAATAACTTTCTTTACTTAGTGTAAATCTCTGTGATGTAGGAGAAGAATGTCTTGATGTACACATCCTTATCTGCGCAGATTATGCGGGTACCCTGTTAAGTAGGAAAACATTGAGAACAGAGAGTGTTCCAGTAGCAATGGAAATTGTTCTTGAATGGACAGTGATGGGACCCACTTGTGAGAAAAAATCTCGAGATGTAGCAATGCTTGTAAGTGCACTGTCGGTCTCAGATATGGATATTCAAAATCTCTGGAAATAAGATGCAATAGAAATCAATGATCCCTCGGAGACGACAACAAAAGAAGAAGTCGTGTCTGCGGAGGAGCACTTCCAGAAAACTGTGATAATCAACGAAGAATGAAGATATGAGGTGAATCTGCCCTTGAGATAGCAAACAGAAGACTGATGTCAGGTCTTGGGTTGTACGAAATTTACCAGAAGATCTTCGACGCTTGGGAAGAAGGTGGAGTTGTCAAAAAAGTTCCAGCAGGTGGAAGTTACTTGCTTCATCATCCTTCGATCAAGGAGACAAGTATGACAACTCTCGTACGCCCAGTTTTCAAAGCACTTGCGAACTCTGGAGGAGGAGCTGCTCTAAATGAGTGTCTTCAGAAAAGAAATACACTCGTCGAACTCATCCTAGACTTGTTACTACGTTTCCGGATGAAGAAAACTGGAGTAATCTCTTACGTCAAGAAGGCATGCCTGTAGATATCCTTAACGGAGAAAGAAAGGGATTACGTTCGTTTCCTCTGGTGGAAGGAAGATGTGGAATCGAGTGGAAGAGATTCGTAAGTCGACAGATGTTAAAGACTGGAGACATGATATCACCTCACGAGGATGTGGAGCAAAAGAACTTGTGGCATCGCGATGGTGGGAGGGTCTCTCATGGCTTCGACTACCGGAGAATCAGTGGCCGAAGTCAAAGTGGATCAAGTTGAAGTACTCAAGGAATGGAAGAAGTTTGTAGCAGTAAATATATCAACGTCTTCAAAGCCTGGGAACGTGAATCGTTTCTCAAAGTTCCGGAAAGTCGTGCGAATGACTCAGATGTTTCGTTGGAAGCCAAATAAGGTGAACTCTAGATAATTGACATTGGAGGAAGAACTGCAAGCTGAGCTGTGTCGGTAGAAAGCAGTTTAGGAATCAAATGGATTCAACAGTAAGTCGCAGCTTGTCAAGCAGTTGAACGGTGTTCAAGGTGGGGAGGGTGTATGAAGAGTGGAAACGAAACTCGTGTATCGTGAAGACAAGGACAATTCATTCAAGTTCCCAATTCATCTTGCTGCGTCTGATCAACTTGTGGAAACGCTGATTCGGGATATGCACTAGAAGTTCAGTCAATGCATTTCATCCAAGTGTTGCTGTAGTTGCTTCGGGAGAAGTACTGGATTCCGAAGGGAAGACAAGTCGTTCGGAAGATAGTAAAATCTTGTTCGAGATGTAGAGGATTCACAGAAAAGGGAATGGAGTCTGTACAAGCCCCTTTACCATTGGATAGAATTCGTGATGCTGCTGTGTTTGAAGTTGAGGGAGTAGATCTTGGAGGCCCACTTCATATCAAGGAAAAGAAAAAGTCACAGTTCATAGTCTTCACTTGTGCAGTTCACTATCAACGGTGAATCTTCGAACGAATGAATCTTCGTAATGAATAAATGCTTAATTCATTCATTACGAAGATTCATCGCTCGCCGTGGCTGTCCAACCAGTGTTTACTCGGATAACGGATCGAATTTTGAAGGAACGAGCAGTGCATTGGACCGAGTGAATTGGAAAGAGGTTCAGAAATTTGCAGATTGCGAGAAGATCTTGTGGAACTTCAGTCATCCTAGTGCACCTTGGTGGGGAGGATTCTGGGAGCGGATAGTTGGAATGGTGAAGAAGAGTCTCCTTTGAGTTCTTGGAAGAGGTTCACTGGATTGCGAAGAATGCTTACGGTGCTTACTGATTGCGAAGACATCAGCAACTCGAGGCCTCTAACTTATATCAGCAAGGAAAGCCTATCAGCCTTTGACTCCGAACATGTTCCACAGGGATATCCGAAGCGCAACTGTAGCAGACTTGGATCAGCTGGATAGGAAAGACTCTAATTTGAATTTGCTAGAGAGGAGGACAAAACAGTTGCTCAAGGAGCTCATGCGGAAAGAATCGTCCCTCGCAGTGGACTTCAGCGCAAATCTTCAAAGTGTCTGCGATTTGTGTTTAGTTTAGCTGACCTTACTGTTTATTTGTTCGTATAAGGTCAAGGTGGCAGTATCGAGAAAAGTGTTATAAATTATAGAAGTGTAAGCTAGTTGCCATGATTGTAATTTAGGAAAACCGAGGTGAAATTTGGTAGAACGTACGTACGTAGGCTTCTGATTATAGAATTAGAACAAATGGATTTAAATATTTTGAAACTTAATAATTGTCTAAGCGCACGCACGACTAAAACAAATTAAAGAAATTGCTCATGGATATGTAACGAAATGTTACATCTTTTCTAAATAACTTTTAAGCGTAATATTGATACAAATTTGTAATTTTTGCTAGATTTATTGATTTTTGCAGCAGTTTGGATTAAAAATTATATTCATAAGGCACAATACTTTATTTTTGGGGTTACAGGCTTTGTTACACTAGCATTTTATTATGCACTGAACAAAATTAAACAAGCAGCTTCTAAAATTTATTAAAATTTTGTTCTGCTCCCAGGCCTTATAGATTTTGAACTTAAATATTGCAATATTTATTTTTAAGGAAGCTGTGTTGAAAATTACAAACTTGAAATGCAAATATTTATTACGGCGCAGCCTACTGCGGGGCGTAATTCTTCAGTTGTCGCTTCTTCGACTTTAGTGACTTTTAACCTGATAACTGTGGTAATCGGATCTTTGGCAGTGGGATTGCTGATCCCAGACTCATAAAACTACTGAAAATTATGAATCTTTCTTAGAAACTTCAGACAATAAGGCGGAAAGCGACTAGGATTTATCCAAAAACTACGACCGTATTTTCTAAAAATCACCTCTTTCTCTCTCTATCGCTGCTATCGACCGTCTCCTCAGTACAAGAGTCTGACACACACTAGTTGATTTTCACTGAAAAACGGAGACGATTTTGCACAACATTTCACTTCCGCTTACATTGACAACAACAATTAAATTACACTCAGGAAATTAACATGGATAGGATAGGCTGACTTGCTGTCCGTCAGCAAATAGTAAACTACAACTCGGGATCGATGCTTGAACTAAAGAAATTAATATTTCCTATAAAAATTGACACTTAAAACGTCAAAGTTTGTAAGACAATCACTTAAACTATTATAAGAAGCAATAATTACACCAAGCTTAATCCTAATTACAAATATATAGCTTGATAAGCACTACCTTAACCAAACTACTGGTAAAAAGTGGTACAACATTATAGCTTCTTATAAATGAACAAAATCTCATATAAATTGACCATTAAAACTCTTCAGACTGATAAGCATATTAGGTAATTGCCTAAACTATGTAAGTACCTGCTTCAGTTAAACAATGTCAACAAATTGAAGCTTATTCCTAATTACTGAGAAATAGCTCGATAATTATTACACAAGAGATACTGGGTCGAAGTCCTACATGCATTTACAAACTACCTTTAATTATTCGCATTTCATGTCCCTCCTTCCAGTAACAAAAATACAACATATTATAATATGTATTAGTACACTTAATCCGAAGTTAATCGGTTTATTTAACCTTTAAAAATTTTCTGCCGCATTAGAAACGAAATTAGCAATAATTAAGGGTTCTTTGCTAAGTGCCTGAATGTACTGATATCCCTGCTTAACGACAACAGTTTGTTCTATATACAAATTAGGGGTATTGTAGGATGTCTACATTTTGATTCACACAACAAACATATAGGACTACGTATGTGTGTATGTATGTTTAGGAGGCACTCCTTACGGAGAGCTCTGCCGAAGCCAATAGAGACTTATTGCAGAAACTCCTGAAAACTCTACAAGCTCATTAATTTTTGGGTACCGTGTTTTATCTTTACATTTGACTATCCCAGCCCGAGATAAGCAAACCATGGCGATACTGGGTCTGGGTAGTGCTGTGCTGTCATACCCACCGAGGTATCGGCATGAACAGCCAACTTATCCCAAGTCTTTAACAACCCTACGCAGCTCAGCGATCAGCCCACTCAGCTGAACTTTACTGTTGCCATGACTGGGACTCGGCCTGATGAGAGTGAGGAAAAACAGACCCATTCTAGTGTGAGTACAGGGATAAATGCTTCTTAGAAACACCCTTAATCTCGGGTTCTAAGGATAGTATTGCAGTCACCGACCCAAATATTAATTCAGTTAACGCAAGACAACATACAGCATATTTGAAAAACCAAATAATGTCATTTTTACATTAAACAAAAATTATATCGTGTTTGTATAAGTTTTTGTGAAATCCACATATTAGGACTTAAGAAGTCACAGTGGATGACTTAAGAATCGCATAATGTTGGGTTTCTGGCGGGAAAATACCAATCGATTGCTGGACTAGTGTGAAAATTTTTTAAATCTTATGTCTGGTAGTTGTTGAGATAATTGAGTATCATTCTCGACGGACAGAAAATTGGACGCGGAAGCACGGATTACGTACTCCCACTAACCCAATTACCTGGGCTAAAACTAAGATAATTTCAAAGCAGCGATTTCGTTGGATATTGTAAGATTACATGATTGGGACGCTTACAAACGAAACGCCTGCAACTGAGACGCCGCTCCTGACACAGCGCGATTAACATGCCGAGATCCATACGCCTCCCGATTGAAAAATTATATCGTGTTTGTATAAGTTTTTGTGAAATCCACATATTAGGACTTAAGAAGTCACAGTGGATGACTTAAGAATCGCATAATGTTGGGTTTCTGGCGGGAAAATACCAATCGATTGCTGGACTAGTGTGAAAATTTTTTAAATCTTATGTCTGGTAGTTGTTGAGATAATTGAGTATCATTCTCGACGGACAGAAAATTGGACGCGGAAGCACGGATTACGTACTCCCACTAACCCAATTACCTGGGCTAAAACTAAGATAATTTCAAAGCAGCGATTTCGTTGGATATTGTAAGATTACATGATTGGGACGCTTACAAACGAAACGCCTGCAACTGAGACGCCGCTCCTGACACAGCGCGATTAACATGCCGAGATCCATACGCCTCCCGATTGACACAACGTGATACTAACGTCTCCCCAATAGTTCGCATATACCCCTCTAGTCATTTTCAGTTTCCAAATTGCATGCTAACCCGCATAGTAAATTACACGCGTATACGCTTTTTGTAAACTTCCGATTCGAAACTCAATGCTAACCAACGTAGTAAATTATTTGCGTATTCGCTTCTGTTCAACTTCCAATTCTAAAATCCATGCTAACCCCCGTAGTAGATAACGTGCACATTTCCTTGTGGTGAACTAACGATTCTTGGAACCATGCTAATATTCAGAGTAACAAATATACTTCACTCAAATTTTGAAATCGGAATTTGACTACAGAGATGCATGCATGCGAATCAATTACTATGGGGGTTAGCATGGATTCTAGAATTGGAAGTTCACTACAAGGATATTGTGAGATATTTGATGCATGAAAGAGTGACTAATCAATGAATAATTATGAAAGTAGAGTGGAGGATGAAATTGTCATTGCATTCGAAGACAGTGTAATTATTATTTGCTTAAAAGTTTACTTCCTAAGTTAAGTAGTATTAGGAGTAAATATGGAGCTTGGAACGGACGTGCATCCGTTATAGATGTTGGCTTTGGTGATAACCACCGAGTAAGGAAAGATGGAGAGTGTGAGACGGTTGAGGAAGAAGGACAGTGAGGTTTTGGGTATTGATACGAAAAGTAATTATCCGTAAATAAAAGGAACTTAAGATTCCATACATAACACACGCAAACTCTCAAGTTTCAAATTATTATTATGCAATAACACACACGTTTTCATAAAGAACCAAACGCCTTTCAATATATGCAAATTGTTTACTATGGGGTTTAGCATGGACTTTAGAATTGTAAGTTCACTGCAGGGACATACGCAAATTGTTTACTATGGGGTTAAGCATGGATTTTAGAATTGGAATATCGAATTCTTCAAAAGGCGTGTGTATCGCGGCGTGGCAATCGTGAGGGGTGCCAATCGGGTTACTTAATAATAATACATGTATAGAGCAGTAGCTGTCAAACAAATTAAGCCTGTCGTTGTAAATAGACTAAGCAGATGATTTCATTGTGAAATTGGAATGTTAGTGGATTACATAGATATTATGTGATAAACCAACTTAGAGTGTATCATTATGAGGCATACAATGTCTCCAGAAATATTCTGCTCTTGTTAGAGATTAGTTTACTCATGAATGTGAGCACGGCTGGACATAAAAAGGGATGAGAGACAGAGGGTTGGGAGCTGGATATGTCCGGTTGTATGTACTTTGCTGTGTTACATTAAGGAAAATAATATGATTCTAATTTGAATTATATAGTATTTGATTGATTGATCACTTATTAACGGGAGGAAAACTCGACCAATATATTACCATTCCCAACAGACACGCTCCCAATGTGCTAACGACAGCGTTTTAATAAGAAGGCAATGCATTCTTATTTACAATACTCTGTATATTTGAACATACCTGTAGCCTGGGTAAGTTTTTTTGTCCCCCTGTTCAGTACTAAATACGTTGGTGATTTAAATTCCTGAAATGTGGAGACAAAATTGACAAAAATTGCAACGCTAAATACTCCGGCAAGGATCATGATTGAAGGCTATTTGATAGCAACGGTAAACTAAGTCGATTAAAAACAATTTCTGTTTGAGTTCTTCGAGTCAGGCAAAGAAAGCTCCAATCAAAATATTTATATCCTGGGTATACCTTTATATGTTATGTTATGGCACTTGCAATTCTAAGAAGCATACAATTGAACTAAATACAACTTGGGAAACAAAATGTGAGTTCAAGCAGGTGATTTTATGAAATATTCAATCGACAGCATATTTCTAGCCGTGAAAATCCGGAACAAACTGGCCTGCTAGTTGATAAAAAGCTACGAAACACTCTTTCCGAAAGGAAAATGTAAAGTTGAATGAAGTATTTACGAAGTTAGCAATAAAAACAAGCTTTCCGGTACAAAGCCAAGGGGGTCCTTTATATATATATGTAATTATAACATGATAACAGAAACCGTTACCTGGTGTGTTTTCTAGTACTGCAACATTCGTATGTGGTTCAGAGCCCTTTGATACAGCAATCGGCCATTGCTTTCGTTGGAGGATCCATTTTTATTGCATTGGGATGAAAGACGTGGAAGTAGTAAAGCTCTATCCTCTCCGTTGGCGTGAAAATAGGAGTATAGAGGGTGATTCACGAAGATGGGCCACAATTTCAACCCATTTAACTTTTGACCCTGCAATCCTACTGAAAAAATATTACGTTTATGTGGAAGCCAACAAAATTTCCTATCAGTACGAGTGAAAAAAGTTTCAAAATTTGTAAAACGAACGGACCTGTACATGTCCAATTGGAAACGGTACCCTAGGCAATGAAATCATCTCCCCTGGTTTTGAACAGCAAAATTTGACACTGAAATATTTGCATAATTGCTTTGCTTACCAAAACTAATCAACATTTTGGACAATAATTTGCAGTTACTGGATATTTAGGATGCTAAATTATTTCGATTTTTCTTCAAAAGCCAAAGGATATCAAAATCCTTTAAAATCATGAATCGACAGGTAAAATCTGACTGATTCAGTGCTTTTTTTGATTTTGTTTAATGCCAGTTTGAATTTGGTCTCGGAATTAATTTCGTTGTTTAGAAATTTGGGTTACAGAGAGCCTAGGTTTTTTCATTGCCTAGGGTACTTTCCAATTGGACGCCTATAGGTCCGTTCGGTTTACGAATTTTGAAAACAATTTCCAATTAACTGATAGTAAATTTTGTTGGCATCCACATAAAAGTATTATTTTTTCAGTACGATTGCAGGGTCAACACCTGAGTTAAAAAACATTAGCATTTCAGGATCAGTCAATAATTCTATTTCAACTTCTGTAATTTTGAGTAGTG
>JAQGAD010001682.1:0-17700 GCA_034696625.1 Isotomurus palustris | reverse complement strand
GGTCGTTCTTGTATATGAACGGATGCTTGCAGCATGATCAACGACTTCACTTAGACGCTCGTAGACTGTGAGAGACTTAGCGTAAGTTGAGAATGAGATTAATGCGATTGCCACGATAAGGGAAAGTAACAGTTTTCCGTGCATTTTTCGTTTGGATAGCTATCTGTTAAAGTTATAGAATATTATTTATTATGATTGAGAGAAAGTACTCCGGCAGAGTAATGTAGGGATTCCCTTAGAATACGAATCTTTTTGTAAGCTATATAATACCCATCTTACCTATAGTTGTACAACTTAGTGTTTAAACATGAAGGCTTATAGTTATTTGTGCCCTGAAGAAATGGACATGAAGAGCCGAAGTGATTGTTCAAATGAATTTCGAGAATATTATTGGATCAGAATGTAGTACTGATCAATAGCTTTAGTATTAATGAGGTTCTTCTTGGTTAGGTTTACAAATCTTGATTTTAAATTTTTCAACAGGAAGTTGACAGGCAATGTTATGAAACGATCGTGAATTAAGCACCACAGTAAAGTCGGTAAAAAAAACAGCAAGGACAAATAGTATTTAATTTAGTAGCTTGAAATAAAACACAGAAATATCTACAGTCGCAATATTCACGACAGGCAAATACATTTCCTGAATAGCTTACGAGGCCAGTCATATATATATACATCAAATATCAATCATTTAATTGTAACTGAAATTTTTATTGTAAGTTAGACACATCTAAAGTTGCAATCTTCGATATTGGTTTTCTTTCGACCATATGTGAGTTATAGATTCCAGGAATCAGGGTTTCATCGTTTCATTGATGATGACTTTTCCTGAAAAAGGGGTTTTTACTTCCATGCATATAATTGAGTAACCAAACATTAAACATCACCCTCATTTCTTGCCAAGAAATCAAGTAAAGCAAAGGAATCCTAATTTTAACTTAAGGACTGAATTTGCTGTTATGAAACGAACGAGGTTTTCTTTAAATTAGTATTTACAGGTGTAGGTATTTCGGTCATAAATAGATCGGCTCAGTAGTATTATTATTGGCTGTCAAGATTAAAGATTATCGTATTATTTTCTAGCATTAGAAGTATTGAGGCTGAGAATTAATTTTATGGACATCTGTGTTTGATTGTACATATGAGATTAGATTGTTAATCTCTTCAAACATGTTTGCCATCTTGTTCTCCAGTTAAGATGGATTCTGGACGAAACAAGTCGATAATAATATTCAGCTGCTATTTGATGCTACTATTGACTGTTGTGCCACACTTATCCTCAGTCATTCGTTTATGTATCAAATTACTGTTCCACGATCAGAATCGGGAAAAACGAAAATCTAAAACACGAACAAAAAAATCTGTTGAAGTTTTTGCATCAAAATGGTGCTTCAAAATATAATTGGCTCTACTCTACTCTGTGCATTTATCATTCTATCAAACTTTCAGGTTATTGAAGGTGAAGTTAAAGTATAAAAGAAAGTTGCATAGCTCAATTATGAGATTTATAATTGTTGGATCAAGGTCTCCGATGTTACGTGTGTGGAACCAATGGCTCGCAGATATGTACCACAGGTGAAAAGATTTCTTCAATCGAGTGTCCACACAAAATATCTGGTAAGATTTATGATACAAATACCAATTCTAAAATATAAAATTGTAGGCTGGCAATAAAACTGATAAAGTTGAAATCAATACTCTCTAGGGAAAGTAGTTGATGCATGTGGCTACACGATACAGGAGGAACCGGACGGAGAAGAAGTTGTACGAAGAAAATGTGTCCCAAGCAAAATAATTTCCGATGTTGTTAGCATTCAAGGTGACCCGATGGAATTAGGGCGATGCTACAATGACATAACAGTGTCAGTAAGAACTCTGCCCGTCCTGACGAATTACAAAGTGTTTTGCACCTGCACCAGCGACGACTGTAACTCATCCTCTGCAATGAATAATGGTCACAAGTCAATTTGGACCAGTTTCCTCTTCGAAGTCGCTGTTGCGATAAGCTTTTCAACATATATTTTGATTTGAGCCATCTCTGTATCACACGTTAATTATGCAATACATAATTCCTATTGAATAAATTCGTTAAATGGAGGTGGCTGTTTGAGTCAAGAACGGAAAAATAAACTCATATTTAACTATTAAATTTCGTCTAAAAGCGTATTACACCATGCTTGGAATGCGTAGTGCGATATCAAATGACGCAGCTTCGTCGCTACTTTTGAATAATTTGAATGCATGTTCACTTCGTATTAATTATCAGCGTTCATAGCTCAGCATTGAAAGTACTGCTGGTAATGGGTGGATCACTTATGGTTTCGGCAGTTTTACAAGTGGAAATGTGATAATTATGATTTGAACTCTATTGATTTCTACGTAGTCTGTATTCATGACTGACTTTATCATGTGAAAGTACGACAACAAGGAAGTGAAGGAAGTGAAAACAGGTTCCTAATTAATGAGCAGCTTGCGTGCGAGTGTTCCATTCAATCCTGAAATTCCTACGGGAAAGACATTTTGACAACCGAAAGAAACTGAATTGGACTTTGTTCACAAGTCCACAACATCAGAAAGTGGGTTTCTCGGGTCAGTCATAAATGCATTTATCATTGGTTGCCACACATGCCCCTATAGCTCTTAACTTTTCCAGATACCAATTCCCGTGTGAGTTGCACAATAATTTAACGAAAACCTTTACTCTAGAGAGACTAAGACTCTAAAGCTAAGAAGCAAACGCTTATTATTTTTACACACACACACGACGGAGCCAATTACGTAGCTGAGTGCAAAGAACCCACCCAAATAATCTTACGGATGCTTAAGTTAACACGCAAAAAGAACTTTCACCTCAGTGTTCATTCTTGGCTAGTCTGTTGTGAAAGCAGTGAAAGCATTTAAACATCTCACGTTACCCCAAAATGGCCAAAATGAAGCTGTACGTGAAACTAACGCTCATCCTTATTGCCTTCCTCGCTTTTTCTATCGCAGGAACAGAAGGTATATTGAAATAAAATTATGTTAGCTATCTTTACAAAGCATTAATAGCCACTTAATATCTTTGTCCTTTAGCAATTAAGTGCTACAAGTGTGGAGCTGGAACTTCAATAAGCTGTGATGATTCAAGTCTCATGCCTGAAGAGTGCGAAGCCCAATCCCGAGGTGAATTACTATCTGTGGCTGTAAAATGTATTTTATTTTGAATTGGTAGTTTTAAAAATTGAATAAATTAACAGGGCAGAAAGTAGACGCCTGTCAGCAGTCAATAGACGAAAGGGGTGATGAGAAACGGACGTGCATTGCGAGCAGAGAAGCGATGAACACGGTAACTGTAGATGGAAAGTCTTTGGAGACAGGGAAATGTTACATGAATGCTCGAGTAGGTGCGAAAGGCTTCTCTCTCGAAAACAGATACAAAAAGTTCTGCACTTGTTTTCAAGACGCATGCAACTCTGTTCCGAAGATGGGAGGAGGATCTTATCTGTGGGTTGTCTCGAGTACTGCATTTGTTCTAACTTTGATCATAAGAAGGTGGTCTTGAATAAACCACGTCCAAGAAGTTAATAATTCATTATAGTTCAAACGGTTTTCAATGATCTTATGATGATTTGATGAGTGTATCGCTAGTGTATAGTCGATCGTAGAGGTACTACAAACTGTAAACTGATTTGTCTTTTTACTGAAAAAATCATGGCATCATCAACATCACCGCAAAATAGCAAAGCATATTTTCTGGTTTTGGTCTTTAGGCAATAAATGTCATTTGGTCAATTGCTGTATTTCAGCAAGTGTCATATTAAATGCAGATAATAACATTTACAGTAATTATAATAAAGGCTGACTGCAGTAATGTAATGTGAGCTTCGGAATTGTGAAAATAAATTAAAATGTGTGTTGTATGCCAAACCTTCTAGTCAATTTACACTTACATTCAGTAATTAACGTTTTTAAATAAAAGTAGATTTCGTTCGAGGCAAACCGATGCATCCTGTACTATTTTGGTTAATTTTTACTTTTATTCTGAATTAACATCCGGCTCGGTTGGTTGAGTTTGAAAAAATATTTGTTGTCTTCGCCCTCTTTTTACATTTTCTCTGGTATATAAGATCAACATTTCTACCGTCACTTTTCATTTGACAACTGAGGCGATTTCTGCTTGTGACTCCAGCCAGGTCTACACTGCTACCGGGAATTCGATTGTAGAGTTAGTTTCAACATGAACAAACTTCACTTATTTCTAGCGATATTGATGGTGTCGGCTATGTGTAAGATATTTTACAAATATACTACTCTTTTCCTGAACGTGTGTCATTAATAATTGCGATTTAAGAATTGACAATTATTTGCAGACTTGGACACAGCTTCAGCCCAAAGATGTAACGGGTATTGCCCGTCAAACCAACAAGGTTGCAGTATGTGCTGTAAGCGGAAAGGATATGAGCCAGGATCGTCATTCTGCGCTGGAAGGAACGGAAGGACATGCAAATGCAACGGTTAGCACGTTGATTTCAGTTGGAATGGCACTACACTACATCTGGAGTTAAAGTGTTAAAATGTTCATTTATCTGCATGTAATCATTAAATTGGCTATTGATAACAAATGCTTCGCATTGAAATGAAATAAATTGTCAGATTAAATTAGTATATTTCGGTTTAACGTTATATTTGCCCAGTCACATAGTCTACACAGAATTCGAATCATTCTTCTGAAGATAGGCACACTGACTTAATTTAATGGCTCACTGGCTCACGCTGCTGCTTTGATGCTGCTGTTTTGTGGCAGGGTCTCTGAGAACTATGCAAATGGGGAAGGATTCTTTATGCACTTAAAAACCACTTATTTGAATAATGCAAGTTTTGTACCAAGCCCAGTACTTTCTCACAGAAAAGCCGTAGTTTCCAATACACTGGTCAGTGGTCAGTATACTAGTTTTATGTGTGCTGCATGCTGTGCATTGATATATTAGTGCAGTTGGGTTTGTTGCTGGATATAGTCCACCGACTACTTTACATTGTAGATAAGCCAAATGCTTCTCAATTGAGAACTATAACCCCTCTATTCTTGTCTTAACCTTGCGCGCAGAGATCTTATTGTTCATTTTATGTATAGGAAACGTTTTCTGTACTTTCTTCGGATTGTATTCATAGCTCTTTACCAATAATCCGTTAGGTTGGCTTTAGAGTGCAGACATCGCATTTATTTTTTGCTCTTGCCCTCCTTTTACTATATATTTCTGCGAAAGAATAAACTTTTAGTTTTACTATGAACAAACTGCACGTAGTTTTGGCGTTGGTGATAGCGTCGACCATGTGTAAGTTGATTTACTCGCATATGCACATCTTCTTCTGACTCAATCTTTCAAGTATTCTCTTTGATTAATAATTATTTGCAGATTTCAACCCAGCTGCAGCCGAAGATTGTCATCAGTTTTGCCCAGCAAGCCAAACAGGGTGCAGTTTGTGTTGTAAGCGAGCAGGATTTGATCCTGGAGAGTCATTCTGCATGGGAAGAGATGGACGGATGTGCAATTGCAGAAGTGCTTTTCTTAGCCCATTGGTTTCAATTAGAGACGACGTGGAGTGAAAGTGACAAAATACTTACTTCTCAGCATTCTATTCTTTGCAATAAACATTTTAGAATAAAAAAATTTCGTATTATTGCATTCAAATTATTATCTATTATTTATTTCTTATTTCGGTTCAGAGTTTCGTTTATCCAGTCCACATAGTCGGAGATTTTGGTAAACACAACAGGATAATTGTTCAAAACAGTTTTTCCTTCTTGTGATGAGCAAGGCTGTTTCTTACCAAGTTCCTCCGGGCCAGAAGGCTCCTCACACAGATAATTTAGAATGAAAGTCCGTTCCATGAGTCCACAGATAACCTTTGGAGACAAGGGATCATTTTCGTCTTCCCTGCAGGACAGCACAGCTCCCATATCGAATGAATCAATCACATTGTAAGGATTGCCATTTTCGTCTAAAAATGCCCCGCAAAACATGGTGTCCTTGATTCTGTACTTTCCGTAGAAATCTTCGCATTGCGATCGATTGAGTAAAGGAATTGTGACTTTCTTGAGACCATCATCAATTAATCCTCCAGTAGTCCAAGCAGCAACCACACCTGTTGGCAATTATCAATTGAACGCAAAGCATTCAAGAACTCCATGCTCAAAGTTTAACTGACCACTTTGGGGAAGGGTAAAGTTTGCAGGAGGAAGCCTAGCTGGCTTTCTTGTAGCTGTTGTGAAGTTAAAAGGCTCTTCTACTTCAATGATGTAAAGGTTGTTCACGAGTGGAGTGTTAGGATTCGGTTTATACGGATCGTAACACATTTGATACTCGGGGTGTTGTATCACCTGAATTCAGAGTTCATAATTTGTAATTGCTTATGATTGTTTTTTCGAAAATAAATAAATCAATACTCTCACGCTCTTTATTGTGTGCCTGGTTCCAAGTCCAACGAAAAAGCTGAGGAGATTTGTGATGCCTGACACAACAGAGAGATCTTCGAGAGGCCAGGAGGGTGTGACAGTGAGAATGTGAGTTTCATCCAGGATAATTCCACTAGCTGATGATTCATGAAAACCCCAGAAATCATTGTAGAATTGGACACAGACGTGATGAGGCATTTCACCAGGTAGCACTTCAATTAGTAATTGAGCGTTTGAAATAGTACCTAAAAGGAACGTTGCAGCATTTATTTCCTTGTGACTTTAAAGAATCGAGTACTATTTGATATTTTATTTACACTAACAACTAATTTTAGTTCTTACCAAAAACAGCTAGACAAGCTGTCACAGCTAATCCCAAATTAGGCATACCCATTTTGGGTGGAATATTAAGTTAGGTTTGAAGTGTGTTATATTTTACGCAGAATTGCGCATGCAAGGGAGCTAATTTTACAGTTTGGTGCAGTTTGATTTGCAATCTGTTCGCAATTTGAAATGATTAATGAATCTGGATTTGTGAGTGATGCATTTACAAATAGCACAGCAATCAGTATTTTATATCATCAGTTGTGAAGTTTTTTGTAATCATTTAATCAAGTAAGCTTAAAAGTAGAAAGAAAGAAAGACCATTTTGAGATTTTGATTGATCTGAATTTTCGATATCAGCATACGGAATGAAACAACAAAGGATACGATTACTTTGTTCGTTTTGAGTCCGTGGGTTAAGGGATTAGAGAGGTTCGTAATGGATTTAATGGAATGGTTAAAATCGTGTGGATTAACGGTCAAGAACGCTTTGAATCCAATCGGAGTACTTTGAAACTTCAGTGAAGATAAGTGGATAACCCAAATCATTTGATGGAGGTTGGCACATTGGAGGATCAGGAATATATGACAGGACGCCACATGCAACGCTTTCTTCTCCTTGAGGGCACACAAGGACGCTTCCAACAGTGAAGTCTAATGCCTGTCCATCGCTTGCTGTTCCATCAGGTCGCACATACCCGGCGCAGACATGAGCAGATCGGTATTTTATTCGGCCTATGAAACTTCGACAAGTTGCGACATCAAGTACAGGGACTGATTGGAGTTCGTGTAGGACAGTTGACGTGTTATACTTCCATCCGACAATTATAGCTTCACCTTCAAGATGAACAAAATTTACATGCGTCAATTTAATGTAGTACATCTGCAGCCGTCTTTAAATGTCTATCGTACCAATTGTAGGACTCCACAATTCGGGAATCTTGATGGGCTGCACATTTTCGTTAAACTCCAAAGGGGTGGAGAGTTTCACGATTGCTATATTATTAGCAATCATGTCGTCTTCTGGATCACAATTATCTGGATGTCTGATGATCTACATCAAAATTTTAAATTCGTTTACGAATTGTAACCCTTTATGATATACTGCAGGTATTTCGTATTCTTCATACTTGCGAGATATTTCTGAGTTGTTGGGATGCCTCGTCATCATTCGTCCGATTTAATTGTCCTACTAGGACACGGGTGTAATCGCTGGAGTAAAGCAGGAGAGATGTAGTAAGGATGTGGAATTCGTCAAGAATTACTCCAGTTCTGTCGGGATAATCCCTTACTCCTTGAATGGAAGCCACGAAGGGATACTGCGATGGACTTGACACTGGACTCGTGTCTGGATTCTGGCCTTTACACACGAAGAAACTGGCAAATAATGAGAAAGCGATAAGAAGATACCTGCTCTCCATTACTCTTAAGAAGGTAGGAGTGAACATTTCACATTTAAATATGATACAACGAGCTATTCCAGCAGAGTGAGCAGAGTACTCACGTTTACTAAAACAGTCACAGTGAGATCTGTTGGATGCTGACGCTGCGTTTATCTCACATCCCAGTAGGATTAATGATAATTTTTTGATGATGAGATAATTTGCTTGCATATTGCATTGTTCCTTGTTAACTGCAAGACTGCAACCAGAATGTATTTAATAAAGTTTCAGAAATACATGCATTATATTAGTATTCATATGAATTTTCTTCTGACTCTTCCATGAGTTGATACTTTCATAATGTTCATTAAAAAGTAGTTCATATAATTTCACATTGAACTTGAATTACAGCTGAGGAAGGGAGTGAAGGGAAGGGACTAATTGTAAAAAAAGAATAAGAAGAAAGAAGGGATCGGATGCCTCAATTAATCCGTGAAGGAATAAGACAGGCGAGTGCGACGGGAAGCACACGCGCACGTGGCTTTCGTCTCACTCAGCTGCTGCTGCTGCTGCTGCTGCTCCCTCAGTCCGCCGCCTTCACTCGCACTGGATGGATTGTTGCTCAGAGCTCCCGTCGCCGCAATTACTTCCATTGTTGTTATCAAAATCAAAACATTTTATTAAACCTCTTGTGATAAGGTTCGTGTGACTTATTGGGACTTCGCTTGGTAAGCATTAAACTACTGCTGTGGGGTGTTCATTTTTAAAAAGTACTGCTGCTGGTGGTGGTGACTTGAGGAGGAACGTTGTGTGGAACTTCGGCGTTAGCTGCTTTTAGCAGTGACAGTGGCAGAAAGAAGGTAAGGATAGCTTGCGTTACTTTTTATTGGTAATATTATGATAGTTTGAAACATTGAAATGTGAGATTTCGAATTGTGACAGTCGACTTTTTGGATTTCAGGAGGGAAGCGAGTGACAGTTGGAATGTCGCCGACAAAGAACAACAGTGCCCTGAGTGGGTCTCAGAAAGTGAAGGCCTTGGTGGAAAGGAAGGCTGTGTTCCCCCCCGAGAAGTTTTTGAATGATATGGGATTTATTAATTACAATCATTTGGGGAAGTTCCCGTGGACGAATAAGGATAAGGTGAAAGTTCCTAAGTTCTTTAAGGCTACGACGAGCGTTTTAGCTATTGACTGTGAGATGGTGGGAGTTGGAGAATTCGAAGATTCGGAGCTTGCCAGAGTTTCGATTGTCAATAGGCATGGGTACTGTATTCTCGACACCTTTGCTAAGCCGAGTCAGCCTGTGACAGTGTACAACACGAAGAAGAGTGGAGTTCGACCAGAAGACTTGGAACATGGTAAGTACGAATTTTAGTGTCTTCGAAACAAGATAATTAATTGGCAGTGGTAGATGATAATGTCTTTCGTCATTGTAGCGCCTTCATTGGAAAAAGTAGTGGCTGATGTGAAGAAGATAGTAAAGAAAAAGATTCTTGTGGGTCACTCCATTCACCATGACCTTGAAGTGCTGAGGATTTTAGATCATCCACGGGAAATGATAAGAGATAGCTTGGACTTCTTTCGGTACAGATTCATACCTGGACAGGCGAGAAACACTTCCCTCAAGCAATTAGCCAAGAGATACTTGAATGCAGAGATTCAAACGGGAGAACACTCATCGGTAAGAATAAGAAAGTAACAAATACTAAATTCTATAGTGAAATTGCATAAGCTAAAAGTGTTTGATTGCAGATTCAAGACGCTCAAGTGAGTATGAAACTATATTCGGTTAATCAGAATTTGTGGGAGAAGGAGCATCTGAGATCGTAAGAATTTTATTTCGCATTAAAATGCGCTGTAAAATATGAAATAAACCTAACTATCATTCCAATTACTCTGATGCAGTCAAGAGGGGACGAATGGTTCGGTGGTCGCCAGAAGCCGAAACGCTGCATCTACGAGCATTGCTGACATGCACGTGCATCCGGAAAAGAAGGACTTGTTCGTCGACTCAAGAAGTGTGTTTTTGAGACAAAACAAAATCATAGGGAAGTACGAGTCTTCTACGGACTATGTTGACGTCCAGTTTCGCCTTCTGTTGGAAGACTTCCTTCGTCCTTTGCGAGACGGAGTTCGTGTTGTCAGTCACAAAAAGAGGTCACCTGGGAGTTACAAAGTAGACAGGCTATTTAGGGGTGTGTCGGTGAAAATAGTGGATAGATCTTCGAGCAGCGTGAGAGTATCTAAAAGAGACGAGGCCTTCTTAGGAAACGTGCTAGTTCCAATTGATTTTAACAAACTTCGAAGTGTCGATTGGAAGATGTCGAAGATGTTCCTGACTGGGTCACTTGTTGTTCTGACGCCAGATAACTTCTCATCAGTTCATTTTGGAATAATCAAGTATTTTGATGAGCGGTCGAAAGAGTCGAAGTCGAAATGTTTATCAATTACCGTTGCATTCAGTAACAGAAGTGACAAAATTTCAATTGGTAGTGGAAGATTTCTGATGATGGAAAGCCGGGCGTTTTTCGAGGCGTACAAGCATACTCTATACTACCTCCAACATATTGAACTGGACGAGTTTCCAATGAAAAAGTACATTGTGGATGCAGTAACAACTCCGTGTAATCCAGAAAGATTAAAGAAAGCGACGAACGAAGGAAAGAAACTTGACTTCTCAGTTCTCCTGCAGAAGCAAGCAGGAGAGGTATCACCGAGAACAGCAAATCCTTTGAATTTGAATGAATGGCCTACTGCAACTGAACTTGGACTAGATGAATCTCAGCATGAAGCACTGAAGCAGGCAGTCACCCAAGAGTTCAGCATAATTCAAGGACCTCCTGGTAAGTCTGTATTTTGTGGTGACACAAGTTTGTTTAAATTAATACTCGAATATCAGATTCATAAGTTTACCTTGTGGACTTAGGATGCGGGAAGACATTCATTGGAGTGCAGATCATGAAACTGCTCCTCACCAATCCTTGGATGTTGGACGACACTCCAATAATGATAGTGTCTTACACCAACCACGCTTTGGACCAAACTCTCGAGCGTGTAATGAAATTCTACTCAGACTGGTTCTGCTCAGGAGACGAGCGTGAAGCTAAATTAAGCATCATTCGTATAGGTGGATGCTCTCAATCCGAATCTATCAAAGAATTAACACTTCGCCATAAGGAGCAGATGCATATCAAGTTTAGTGCTACCACGCGGGCGCTGAAGTGCATTCGAAGACATTTGCAAGTGTTGAAGGAACTGAAAACTGGTTTTGTAAGTGACCGATGGCTTCTTAAGTTTGGAATTTTGGATTTATCTGCGTTACACAAGTGGATTCCGAAAATGCTATTTGAATCTATCAAGAAGATGTGCGACAAGCAGCAGCCATTACCAAACTATGGCTTGGATTTCTGGAAAACGGTAAATATCATGAAAAGTGGGCTTGGTGTAAAGGAGCTGTGCGAATTGAAGAAGCAAAGCCACTACTTCATACCGTCAAAGAATATAAAGGAAGTTTTGGCACTCAGATTTGATCTCTCCTACTCTGAAGGTCAAGATCTCGTCGATTCTCTGTTTGAGAAAGTTACTCGAAGTATGTCAACGATCTCACTTACGGATGCTTACGATTTGAGTGTGTGGATAAGCTACTTCCGTATTATCAGTTATCTACGAGACTTCATTGAAAGCCTCGACGCCGAAGTAAAGAAATTGAAGGAGACTTTGATAGCAATCGGTCCAACTCAGAGCCACAACAAGCACCTGAAAACTGCGAAGATTATTGGAATGACGACCACTGGAGCTGTGAAGTACAAGAATTTAATTCTTACGCATTTCAAACCGAAAGTAATGATCGTTGAAGAAGCTGCTCATGTCCTGGAAGCTCATGTAGTCGCTTCACTTACGAAGCACTGTGAGCAGACAATTCTGATAGGAGACCACAAACAACTTCGCCCAATGACTGCGGACAATTCACTCTCATGGCAGTACAAGCTGGATGTGAGTCTTATGGAGAGAATGGTTCGAAATGGAATAGACCAAGGGCGTAAGAATTGGGTTCAGCTCGAAGTACAGCATCGTATGCGACCAGAAATCGCAAGAATGGTGTGTCCGCTAATCTATAAGCAACTCAAGAACCATCCGGATGTAGAGAAATATGAAAAAGTTGCTGGATGCTTGAAGAACTTGTACTTCATGGATCATCAATTTCCGGAAGAGCAGGTAAGATAACTTGCATAGTACCGACTATTCCTAAGTAATTAACATATATGATAAAATAACGATTATCCTTTATGCAGGAATCTGGATCAAAGAGCTACATCAATCTTTACGAGATCGAAGTAACAACAGCCCTGGTCAAGTTCTTTCTGGGGACTGGTGATTACTCTGCTTCACAAATAACCGTTATTGCAACGTATAAAGCTCAGAGAGACTTAATTGAGACGGTATAAAAAATTAATAAGAGATATTTAATTACAACAACTAGGTATGAGATTTCAGAATTAACAATAGTAATTATTGTCCCCCGTTTCAGAGATTTAAACAGTCAGACTCCGACTTGGGCATTGTACGCGTCAGCACTGTTGATGGATATCAAGGCGAGGAAAACGATATTATTGTATTGTCACTTGTGCGTAGCAATGATGAAGAACGAGCTGGATTTCTGAAAACCAATAATCGAGTTTGCGTTGCTTTGTCTCGAGCGAGGTAACTGGTTAATCCAATACTCTAATTAACTTGAGAGTGTGGCAACGATGTGATAATTGTTCTACAAATAGGCATGGATTTTTCATGATTGGAAACATGAGATGTCTTGCTGGAACTGCGGACAATTGGAAAAGTTTATGGGAAACATTGAAAGAAATGGATTCCTTTGGGTTACCGTCAGACTTGCCGCTTTATGGACCACGATCAAATATCCTGAAAAAGTTGAAGATGAGAAAACCACCCGCAGATTCAAAGACTTCGAGGAGTGCAGTGGATGAATTGAGTTCGCGAATGGGAAGTTTATCCATGCAAGAATCCCCGAAAAAACTACTGCGGCGTAATGTTCGAAATAAAATCGCTTCCCGTGCTGTTTCTCTTCCACGAAGTGAAATATTTTACACTGACAAAGGAGGGAATTGGTGTAAGAAGACAAATGTTGTGAAAGACAAAAATATGCCGAAGCCGTCCAACAAGACTTGTGATCACAAGACAAATCAGTGTGCAGCTCACGTTCGAGTAATCTCTCATGCAGTTTGTAAGCATAAAGTTGTAGTACACTGCTCTGATCAAGGGAAGGAAGCTTCGCTGTTTTGTAGCAAAAGCGCACCAGTTATCTGCTATTCCTGTAAGTGGGTCAAGCCTGGCAAATCTGTGAGATGTCGAGATATACTGGAGGGGAAACACAAATGCTTGGAATGCAATAACATCATCGTAGTGAAGAATGAGAACAGGTATGAGACAATTACTTTTCTTAATTTCTTACTTGTATTGTAAGTGTATTTTAGATATCGTAATGTTACATAAATTAACTTCAGCATTTTCTTAAATTCAAAGGCCCTCTGAAGCAGCCGGTGATTAAGCAGCAGCAAATGAAGGCAAAATATTGCACCTCTATTGTAGATTTCGAGTGAAATCTGGTACAAAGACTGTAAACTTATGACTGTGGATATGAAAAAACTTCTTCCGATGAGGTGCAAATAGTTAGTATTTTAATAATTCAGTATTTTAAACCGAGTTGATTTCCTATGGCTATTGTATTACTTTAAATTCGGTGCGATAGACCGTTTATTTTTTATCAAAACTTATCTAACATTATTTTAATATTGCTCATCTAATCTATTGAAATGCGACATATATATAAAATCTTTGACATAATAAATTGCTACAGTTCGAAGAAATTCCCTCATGGTTTGTTTATGAACATTGTATTTTAAGTCATGAAGCTTAAGCATAAAAAATTGAAGGCAAAGGTGATTCACTTCTTCATACATGACGCATCTTTAATAAGAAAGCATACATAATCCAATAAATTAGACTTACTGACACCCGAGATAACTTAACAGTTTAGGAGACCACAGTAATATTTTTCTGTTCACTTCACCATGTACATTTATAGTGAGAGCAAGAATTTTGGTTTCTGTACATCAGTTGATGAGGATAAAGGCCATTGTTGTTGATGAATTCAGGCACTGATACATTGTTGTGTATCATTCCAAGAGACCCAGGAAATTGTGATCCTTTAAAGTAAGCTTTAATCTGTGAATGCCACGCGTGTTTCTCAGGGAAGGACAAGCTATTGATTATTCTGCATAACAAGAAACACATTTTTAGTATTTTATGACCAACGATAGATTTTAATCTTGAAGAATTCCTTACTCATTAACGACTCCTTTTAAATTCTTTCCTCCAGACTTTCCAATTTCACATGCTAGTTTCTCGTAACACTCATCGTCTTCATCTCCGTATGATTTCGATTGGAATTGTTGGGTCATCACAGGAACATACGTTGGGGCTTTTTGATACACAGGAAACTTATGTAACTTCAGCTTCCTCTTTTTCAGTTTCGAGAAGTTGGGTGATGATCCTGATGAAGGTTGCATAAAATTTTGTATTGGAGGTTTATTGGTGTCTAATTGAGGAGATGAGGGTCCTAGTCCCAGGTATGAAATTAAACCGGATGTCAGATCATCATCTTGGGATGAATCTGATCGTCTTCCTATTGCAGCAGCTCCAGCTAATCCAGAAGTTGAGGTTAAGAGTGGAAACGGGAACAGCATGACTAACATTGCACCCAGAAATACAGAAAATATGAAGGGAACAGCCATCATAAAGACGAACTTGAGGGCAGATAAGCCTATCACGTCAGTTAAGAATGTCTTTGGCTTATCCCATGCTGAAAATAGGGATTAAATCGATTCTTAGGAGATTGCTAATTGATTCTGAGACACATTGTGAAATATATTTTTAATTAGTTACCTTTCGCTATCGAACTACTACTCCACCATTCGTTAGCTTGCTTCTCACTTGTCTTCGCACAGTAAGCTGAACTGAATAAAATTATAATTACTGCTAATAAAACTACACTGAATTTGTACGATTCCAAACTGGATCTTCCAAGATTAATTAATGCCATATTGTAAGAAGTATCTAAATAAGTTGATTGGTGACTCCAAGATTTATTAATAACGTACTAATTATAAGTGTATTACTAGATACAACTGACACGAACTTCTAAAGATGACAGATTAAACTCTCAACCCCATCACAATTTTGCTAGAGTCTACGGATGACTAATTAGTTCAACACACTTCTCACTGCCTTATATAAACTCTAGAAGTTGGTAGATTCAAAGCCATGACGTGACACTGCAAATACCCATTGGATTGGAGTATTGAAAATTCTGAAAATGCCTATTTCAAGTTCACAACTGCTGCGTAGGAAATTAGATCTTCTATTAATTCCTAAGCTTCTGTTTGAAAGTGTGCTCATCCTTAATTCTTCTCGGTGTGGTGCTCTTCGTCAGTGTGCAAATAAGTAGGCGATGGCTTTAAGTGTTTCGGACACTTTTGTAGAGGAAAGTAGGAGACTCTGATCGTTCTGTTTCACGCACGGATTACCTCAGTAAATTGAAAAGCTCTCATCATCAAACAATTCATTACCTCTCTGGGTTCTTCTATAAAAAGGGAACCCACTCATTCATCAAAGTGTCTTTGTTCTCCAATCTGGTAAGAGTTTTTGTTTCATCCAATTATTTAATGAAGATTGGGAACTTCATTTTATTAATTGTTTCGTGGTGTTTAGCTTGGGTTCGATGTCAGGATGTCTGTTGGTATTCGATTAAAGCGTGAAGACGTGCTATTTCAAAGTAACTGGCAGAATGATACTAGTTTTACGCAATTTGCAATCTGTCGGGGAATTAAAATTTGTCGAATGTACTGGCGAAATTAAATTGCATATCTTCTATGTGTCATGCAATAAATCCGCTGCATGTAATTACAATTAAGTTATTAATAATAATTGGAAGTACTGCATAAAACTGATACATAAAACTTCAATTAAACTGAGTTCACAATAGCATGGAATTCTGTGGCCCTGTAGGCCTGCTGTCTTTCCGACTTGTTGTGTCACACCGTAAAATGCATTAACATCCTGAACATGTTTGTGAAGGTAGGAAATACCCCCGTTGGTTGGTTTCATTTGAGATAATCACAAACTTGTATTCATTTTTAAGGGAAAACCACAACCACATATTTTTACCATCCGGTCCGGTCCATGACTAGAAATTGTTTGTACACGCCTATTGATTGAATAGTATAATTTAAAATTTGCTCTTCTACGTTTCCTTTTGTAGTCAAACTAAAACTACAAAAGTGAAAATAATTGACTTAAGACTACAAGTATTTTACGTTGTAGTCGTTATGTGGAAGAAAGTAGTTTTAATTTGGCTTGTGTGTGTAATTTCCTCCACTTTTGGTGCTTACTTTCACGAAGAAACCCCGAAAGGTAAATCTGTGGGAAGGGATAAAAGAATTCAAGAAGACTTTAATTAAGGAATATATCTGTAAAATAGTGTAAAATTGTTTTAAGGTATCGTGTGTAAAATATGCGGAACAAAATCGTCCTCCAGCTGCGGGAATAGCTCAGAACCTGTCCGTGTAGAGGATTCTCATTGCCCTGAGAAAGACCCCGACGGTAATCTCAACTTCAATCGACATTAAAGCATCGTAGTTGATTTAATTTTGCGAGTTAATAAATTTCAGGATTTCCAATTGACCTTTGCACTAACTCAGTCGCTTGGGATGGAACTACGAAAAAGAACTGTGTGTCTTCGCATTTCGTGATACAAGATTCAGAGTTTCATAAATCAGGACAATGGGAGAAGTATCCTGCAAATGCAACAAATATTTGCTACAAAAATCTGAAGATAAAAGACAAGAATGTAACTACTATTAAGTATCGGCAGTTTTGCACGTGCGTTACCAAACCAGGCCAACCTGCATGCAATTCTGCTCCCTCTCGAATGTCGTCACATCTTAATGCAACACTCATCTTATTACTCTTAATCGCTTTAGCTTTAGCACATTCTGTAAATTAATTTCTGTATTACGTAATTCAGTAAACTGTGGACTTGCTTTTAATCAGATTGGATTTTATTTTACCACAAAAATTATAAACCTAGACATTTACGGAAAAATCCTCACGCTAAGTATCCTTACCGTTTGTTAAAAACATCACACTTTTGTCTATCTCAGATTTACATTTACTGGTAATTTGATAAAACTGTAGTCATTTACGTTGCGTGAGTTTAATTTTTAATCCTCCAATAGGTTCTAAAACAAAGTTGAAATGGAAGTTTTGGTCCTCTAAACGGTTTGCTGAGTCAACTGTAAACTTCATCAGAACCTTGATGAGCATTAGCTTAAGTTCAGTAGTTCCAAATTGCATTCCTAGTGGCATATACCCAAAAGTTACAACATTAGAGATTAGAGTACACGAAAATTTTTAACGCATGGAATGACAAATTGATGAAATGAAAGCTACCTAAGCAATTTCTCGGTCCCTTTGAGAACACTAAATA
>JAQGAD010001681.1:0-17703 GCA_034696625.1 Isotomurus palustris | reverse complement strand
ATTAATAAATAAGTAAAAACATTATAATCTGGATCACTTTTGTTAAAAACTAAATAATACAAAATTATTTTAATTTAAAAAAGTCTTGTTAATTTGATAATAGAATTTCTTGGAAATTTTATAGAGTAATCACCTCCGAAAAGACAATTTGAGTTCGATTCAAAACATGACTATTGATAAAAAATGAAAAACACAAACTTTCTTAATTCACAGTTGACTAACCTAACAAACTGTGGGGATGGTTTTGTAAAATTTCCTGTGAATTCTGAAAGCACGAAGTCACCACTGCAAAGGTCTCTTGGGACACTTCAGGGCGACTTCTTCGGGAGTTGTGAGGGGAAAGCGACAAGGTCTGATGCTGTCCCGCATTCCACAAAGACATCCGTCGTAGAGACGACTTGATTCGACGCATTGCCACATCGCCCCGTAGTCACATTCCTCGCCTTCCTCCACAATTCCTTGAAGGACGTGAAACAAATTCAAGGTAAGATTGCATACAGGGTGAGATGCATGCGAAAATTAGTACAAGTACCGTTTCCACAGAACGGTTCGGTGTTCGCTTCTTTTATGAGACATCCCGGAGGAACTGAGCTGACGAAGATAGCCATGAGTGCCTTTGCGCACGACGAGAATCGCAGGGACTTTGGTCTCAGGCCAATGTTAACTTCGGGATTTGAATCCATGATTCCCGGAGTGGGAGCGTCATCGTCTCCGTAGTCCTGGTGTTGCTCTTCAGCTTTCTCGTCTTCCAGAAGAGACTGGCAACTGTACTCGGTAACGTCATCGTCGTGACCTGAGCCGAACAGATGACCTAACAAGTGGAGCAAAGCTCGTTGGACGTCGTATCGTCCCAGTTTTATTATTGCACCGTTATTAGGCGAAATTGTGGAGCCTGAAACGATTCCGATGTTGTTGTTGGAATTCCAGTCACACAATCCTCCTGAGGAATAATTAAAACAGTATAAGTATGCTATTTAATTATTAAGCAAATTAAAATAAAAACAATGGGTACTTAAGTTGGTGGCTCCGCGAGCAAAATTTACAAAAGGAGTGTTCAGAAAGCCAATTCTAGCGCAACAACTCTTTTCGTCACGGGCGGGAAAGTTTGACTTGAGAAATTCAAGAGCATCGGTATACACTACGTAATTTAAGGAATCGTGATCTTCATAAGGAATCCCTGTTAGCTCAGATACAACCAGGGAAACGATTTTGAATGAAATGAGTTCCGGAACAGCGTCTCCATTGAGGTCGAGTGAACGGAAAGTCCAATCCAGTTCGGAAATTATGTCGATGATTTCGACAATGCTGACGATTTGTTCTGACGTTCCTAAAGAGAATTGCTGAGCGAATTGTTCATCGATCCAGATGCAAAGATCACACGATGTTGCCCGAGATTGGGGTGAGCTAATTGTGAGTCAGCAAAAACCGTCTAAGTTTTGTAAAAATATTTTTGAACCTTTGCAAAAAAGCTTACACAGATAAGTCGAACATGTCGCCTGCAGCGTCGTCTCGACTTGAAGAGAAAGCGACTTCCTCGTCGATATCTGCAAATCGGAGTGTCTTAACTTTGAGTGCTCGTTTTTGTCGATTAAGCGAGGTTTCGTTTTTTGAAAGTTCAGCTGCATCCGAAGAAACCAACTCTTCTGGATTTTGGAGCTCCTTGTGTCTTGGTTTATTGCGACCTTTAATAATAAAAACACGCATTCTTAGGTTTATTTAAGCTGAAGAATTAATGGATACGTTGAACCACTTTAAATGTTTTTGCACCCTTGATCGAAAATCAGCGTACTTAAATTGGTGAATCAGTATGATAATAAAGCTATAATAATAATAATTAGGGTAATAATAATGTTTCTGACCATTCACGGAAGAATTTCCAACACTGAAAATGTTAATTTGATGCATAATTTTCCCAACTCTACTCGTTTCATTGGTGCTTGGTGTTTTGTTTTGCCCCTAAATTGATTTATTTACAAATTAAGCCAACATGTACAGCACACAACATGAAAAGGATTTATACAAACAGACCTTTGTCAAATCATTGGCACTTTCAAAACCTCCCTGTCTGTTTTGTACCGTTGAGGTTGAGGAGCCTGTTGGATTTTTGAGTTTATGGGACGGGTTGCCGTAGTCCTCTGTGTGGTTTTCTTCTTCATCATCGTCGTAGATGTTATATTTAGGTATCGGATGGTGAGGAATGAATTCAAAGATTACAGGTTCATGCCCTTTCTCCTCTGCTACTGGCATACCATTATAGAGTTGCGTGTTTGCTGCAGGCTCAATGTAGTAGACGATGAATCTGTTCCTGTATCTATCGAACAGACGCACTGACCCGTAGAACGACCTGACAACAAGCGACATTAAACGATTTTGACTTCTCGCAAATCAATACAATTCAGGTAAACTCACCCTTTCGATGAAATTATTCCGTGAAGCCTGGAAAACGGCTCCCTTACAATGAACCCTGTTACCTCGTGAGCTTTGCTTAATGCGTCACTCAATTTTATTTCTGACGAGTCTACGGTGACACTCAGGTCCTGTAAACGTCAAGAACTTTAAATTTACAAATCGCATACACATGAAACTTGTGAGGGAATTAAACACAGAGCTTGATCGATGCTGACCATTTGAAAGATTCCACTAAGGGGACTTTGATACAGACACGCGATTCCAAACTCCCTGTCAAAGTCCAAAAAGTTGATGCGAACTTTGGCAGGACATTTTTCTGCACTCGCAGGGTCAGTGAATTTTGGGAGGGATTCGAAATTCAGGTTTGTATTTGTAGGGAGCGGTTTGAAGTAGAAGGAATTGGATGCTCCTCGGAAGTTGTGGTAAGGCTGCTCTGCAAAAACGCGTGGAGGTCGGTAACGTGTGTCACCTTTTACGGGTCGAATTCTGTTTGACATTACAAAGGGAACGGAGGCCAAGAGAAGAATGGACGGGATGAGTTCGAAGGGACTTGTGGAATGCATTTGGAATTGAATGTCGAAACACGTGGAGAAAAGACTGGCAGCGTGGATAAAATGTTGGAAACTGATTTTCCAGACTCATCGTTTTACTTCCGGAATTACAATTCTTTGAATTGCACACAAGGTTTGTTGTTTAAATTATACCGACCGTTGTTTTGAGTTATGGAGGGCTGGTTTATCCAGAAGGCTGCCTAGTCTAACATTAAAATAGCCAAACTGGAGCTTGAATGGATATAATTTCAATTAATTTCAGGAATTGGATTTTACTCTTAGGGTTCAATTTACTTATTTCAAGCCATCATAACTTTTTGCTTTGTTTCGATTCTTTCTTCGTGAGCTTTGTGAATAGGTCATATCATGAAGGTCAATCACAATTACGCTCCTGTGATTAAAATTTCTGTCTGGAATAGAGCTTTGAAGATTAAATTGCTTATTAATTTTTTTATTGCAAAGTAAACAGAATACTCTCTCAAGTTGCAAGGACTAAAGAAGACGAATGAAAGCTTCAATCAACAGCTGCTTGGGACACTCGAACTTTGAACTGTTTGAGCAATTATTTGAGTTGGTGGTGGAAGAACAAGTCATATAAGTTTATTGAAGAATTTGCTGACAGTTAAATATTTAGCTTCGTCCTGCGATAAAATGAACAAGCAAATTTCAATATTGAAATGTCGAAATATTTCTAAATTCCTCCTATATTTCTGGTTCAACGATTTTATTTCTCGACTTGCCATTTCTGGAGCTGCAGTTTCCTCTGAAACTGAATTAACATCTGTTCTGGAGTTAATAAAGAACGATATAAGTGTAAAAATAGTTTCGTATTCGGAGACATCGGATTTGTTTGAGAAATCTTTTGGTGCCTCAGTGGACTGCTTAACAAAGAAAGACCTTCCATTGTCGAGTGTAAATCTGGACATGAGGCTCGTGGATAATAATACAGACGGTCTCCAGCGGTTTATATTCTTCCCCAAACTGCAGAAAGTTGTGTACCAATTGCTTCTCCTGCAGGTACCTGTGGCCTGGATATTCTACATGTTCAGAGTTCTCGGTAAAGAACTGAATTTCCGCTATTCTATCGACTTTGCTTTGATGGAAGCGAGTGATTTTCAACCTGAGTCGCAAGAATTTTATTCCAGTCAGTTGGTTCCACGAAAAGGAATTTTGTTGGCCAGACGGAGATTCTATTCTCTGTGTGTGTTCTGCAGGGATAGTATCTTACCTGCTCATTATTTTGTAAGGGAACCTTCACACAACATTGAAAAGTTGGTGACAACTGAATGGCGATCCAGTGGAGCTAGAAATTTCGATAATTGGCCTTTTTATTTTAATTCTTTGGTTATTAAAACTTATGGAGCAATCAACGCGGATTTTATGCGACGAAATTCCTTTCGGTTTGGAGAAAACAATGCTGAGATTCTCCTTCCGATTGAACTGTCTGCCTATTTAAATGTAAGCTTGATTAGTTGCGGTGGATTATGCAGATTTGAGCGAATAAGTCTCGCTGGCAGGGTTGTAATTACGAAAGACAGCAGCTATTTTGGGAGATATGTGAAAAGTAACGAGAAATTTGAGACGAAATTCGTCGTGTCGATTAACGCAGCAGCAGTAACTGGAAGTACCTTGGTTTACCCGTTTTCGAAGCAAATGGTCGGTCTAATTGGGTTATCTGTCTTTTTCACCTGGGGATGTTACGCTTGTCTCTTAAGGTTTGACTTTAAAAGAAAAGGTTTCCTTTCATTGATTGAAATTTCCTTTAGTCTAACGGCAAAGCCTTTAATTAACGTGGCTATAAGGTGGATGCCAACGACAAATGCGTTCAGGATTTCGTTCATTTTATGGACGTTTTGCTGTATGATACTTAGCGAAGTTTACAAAGGAAATATCTTACGAAATATTGTGCGGCCTGAGCAACAATCGCGACTGAAGACGTTTGAGGATCTCGTGGGTTCGAAATTTCAGGTGTTCATGATAGCAGAGCAAATGACAGGTGAAAATTCTAATGATAATTCTTATTCTAAAGTAAATGAGTCGGAAATATGCGACAGGGTGAGCAGCAGCAACATTGTTAATGTCTTGACCAATGAGGCTAAAAATCATCACAGTTCCACGATGGAAGCTTTGTTGGAATTTTTGACCGACTGTAATTCATTTGTACATACTTATGTTGAAACATTTCAAAGGTTATCTCAAACTGATGACGTCTTAATTAGTGAAGCCAGAATTGCCTTGAGCGCTGCGACGTTGGGAAATAATATTCCTTCTTTGAAGAAACAGTTTTACACTTCGGAGGAATCCATCAGCAACTTTATTTATTGTGTTGTGACGGAAGATGTGTTTACGCGAGAGGTCATGAGGTTCTTTCAGCGAATGCAGACAAGCGGAATATGGCAATCCTACATTGAATTCACGGATATCAATGTAGCACGAAATTTCCAGAAAATTGTTTTGAATTCCATAAATCGAACAGAGTCAAATGAAAATATTAATAATGTGGATTATGATTATGAAGAAGAAGGTAAACTGAAGGTGACCACTTTAGCAGTAGTGTTTGTTTTTGGCTTGTTCAGTCTTGGAATCGGGTTGGTTATTTGTTTGCTTGAAGTTTTGTGTGGCAAACAGAAATCTAGTCTTTCGTAAAAACGAATCAGCTGCACAAAATGCGTATTTTTCCCGAATAAAATAGTACCGTACGATTAAATGTTTAACATCTATTATGAGGCGTATTGTATTTTTTGGCTTAAATCCTGAATGTCATTACTTCCCTGCTGTGCGTCACTGTCACATTAAATTTATTTCGAAATTACTCGGGATATATTTTGCATTTTGAATTCCCCAAGCATCAAGTTAAGAACCTTTATGGACATAAAGAAGTTCAGAAATTAAAATCCTTTTTCAAGATGGAAGGTAAACAATCAGTGCGTTACGCGACATATTTACAATAATATTAATTTGTGAGATTGATCTTTTCTAGTTTATTGAAACCAAACCTGCTTGAGTTGAACCAATTATGTTTGATAGTACGAAAAGGTAGTGGTACAAAAATAGTGATGTAGTATAATAAATGTATATACAAATAGTCACGAAATACATGAATGAAGGACGAATTCATGTAAGAAGAATCAGAAATAATAATGAGTACTACAGGCGTTTAGCAGGATAGTGGATTTGTTTTTCACGTTCTTTTCGTGAAGATACAACATTAATTGAGCTAAAAACATTCTCGGGTAAGTTATTCCATATTATGCAATGCATGAAAGTCAAGAGATCTTTCACTTATTTTATTGTATGGTTTAAAAGAGGGCGAAAGAGGTATTTAGATCTCGTATTATGGTTCTGGGGTGACGAGGTAGTGCTAAAGATGTCATCAAAGAAAGAGATATATTTTACAAAAATTGATAGAAACAGCGCAAAGAAAGAAAGAAAAAGTTTAGAATAAAATAGGTGTAAATTTGGCTATGCACTATAACGGATATAACAAGCGACGTGAAATGATGTGCATAGGTTTATTGAAATGGTGGGTAGTGCTGTGAACGCATCAGCAATCAAATGTCACAGTGTTCTTTGGTAGCCCACTGTTACTTATTCTTTGGTACTTTGTGATTACAAGTTAAATATTTGGAAAGAATGTAATACAGTTAAGTAAATAGAATACTCCAGCAAATATTAAAAGGTTGTATAAATTGTTTAATAAAGAACCAGCAATGTTGCAGGACATTTGGAGTTCGTCGTGTTTGAGCAATTATTCTTAGGGACTTCTTAGTGCGAACAACTCGTACAGAAAAAGCAGAGGTTTTTCTCTACGTCACTCAATGATAATCTTACAGGAGGCCAGGACCCGAAGGGCTGGCTGGTTAATTGTTGCAATTACTTAACTTACAGGACACAAGAAGTAAAAGTTGGAGAACGACAAATAAATTAATGTTTGTAAAGGAAGGCCAAACACGCGATTCATTCTGCAGCTAACTTCAAAAAATCGTCCATTAGCAAAAGGACTGTATAGAAATAAAGGGAATATAATTAAAAATTATTAAGGCTGATAATTAAGTTTAAGGTTGTTTTATTTGTTTTGCATTATTGGGGATTTTTATTTACAACGGATGTGGGATTCAGTGAGTTTGCGGTTTTCCTGGTCTTCTGTTCTTTGTGCAGTTTCTGCATTTCACATTTTAGATTGAAACTTGGAGTCTCTTTTGAGTAGAAGTAAGAAGTTGTAGTGTGAACGATAATGAAGGCTTCCGTTAAAACTGTCTTCGTTTTGGTGGTGGTGGGGATTCTATTGGAGGCTGGAACGACGCTGGGAGATTTGGGAGACACCCACGTGACGCTTTACGAGGATTCGCTGCACAAAGGTTGACGCTTGATTAGTTTAAATAGCGACAAGTAGCTGTGGATCTTTGAGATTTGAGTTTCTGTTGCAGGAGCGTCGCATTACATGAGATTCGGGGAGTGTGAGAACGTTCCTCAGTGGCTGAATGACAGAGCGTCATCCCTCAACACTCACGGCGGTCGCTGCGTCAGCGTCTGCGAGCATTCCGACTGCGAAGGACGCTGCGTGGAGTTCACTCCTGGAAGCAAAGGTCACCACGACCTCGCGGTACTCAGCATTGACGATTCCATCACCTCCATCAAACCGTGCTGAGTCTCAAGCATCTCTGGAACTGTCAGTTTCGATGCTAAGTGTTTAGAAATGCCAAATTATGTCAAAAAAGAGCACAATAATATATTTGTTTTTTGTATTTTATTGTGCAATAAAAGTTACATAAATAATTAAGAATGCTCACAATCAATTAATGTTCAGTACTTAAATGAAAGAGTGAAACTGAATGAGCAAAATGAAGATGAAGAAGACTTGCACGTTAAAATAATTACACGTGTGTGAATTACTAGACGATGGTGACTGGAAATATTGAACAATATTAAGTTGACTTAAAAAATAATGTCTAATGTTGCAGCAGGGAAAACATTGAAAAGTGAAAAGCACCGAACTGTCCTTAGTAAAGCACAACAACTCATTTGGATTAAACATTTCTATTGCTTGTAATTAATTAAACAATTAAAATTGACGTAGTTTAAAAGAATATTGAGCCCTAAATTCTAAATGACTTGCATTTACGAAATTACTAGTTATAATACATTTTGGGCATCTCGTAACATTGTAACGTTGTAAACTCTAAATTACACGATTCGGGTTTAAATCTTAATTAGTAGTCAAATCTTGTGTATCACAACTTTGTTTGATTCAGTTCAATTAATTAATAATTACTGCGAGGCTACTTAAACATTATCTGAATGACTGACGACGTTTAAACGAACTAATAGACAAGATCATCACGGTAACTGTTCTTCTCTCTTCTGGCCTGAGGTTTCAGTCGCATTTCCTCAGAAGTTTCTGTTTGTCTCTCGTAAGCTCTCCGATTATGCGACGAGGAGGGGTTCGTCGTCAGCGAATCCGCGAATTATGGGGAAGTCTTGCTGGTCCATGTCGTCCAGCTGACCTCCAGCGCCTTGAGAAAAGGTTGCGGCGCCATCTCCGGTGGAGGAATAGTGGGACGATGCAAACGACAAGAAGGACGCTTGGAGACGCTTGTGACGGACCCATAAAAGTCCAACCACACCAACAAGAACGCCAATTATAAGTACGGCGCCAACGACAACGCCAACGACGCTTTTACGGCTTACGACAACTTCTCCGCCCATTTCTGCAATGTCAATTAAAATAAATGATGATTAGATTGATGGTTAATTAGTAGTTGCGTGAGTTAGTTTAGAAGGAAGGAAACTGACCTTGGGGATGAATAGTCAAAGGAGACGATCTGGGGGATAAAAGTCCTTCAGCGTCTTGGACATGAACTGTGACGTAGACAGTGTGATCCCGAATGACCTGGAGATCGTTTTCTTCTAAAAGGGGAGCGTGGGTTGCATTGGTGACTCTACGAACGAGAACGTTGTGTCCTTCGGGGTCTCTGCTTAAGGTCACGACGTATTTGACGGGTCCTTTGGATGTCACGAGGGGAGGGAGCGTGGGAGCTTCCCACATGAGAATCAACGGATGGCATTCGTTGCACACGTCGACCTTCTGTGGAAAGGGAATCGGAGGACCTCTGAAGGTCACGGGTTCTGACGATCGCCCGCCTTCCAAGGAGGTTGAGACTTGCACAGAATAATGTCCTCCATAGCGGACTTTCACGGGATAAGTGACTTTCGGATCTTGACTCTCCGCCACGCGATTCAAACCCCAAACTCGCTCTTCGTTCTTCGCAGAAGCAGCTGAGTCTGCGTCTTTCTTCTCGTGAAGTGTGACCTGCAATTTCAACAGCAACATCACCAATTAGTTTAGCATTAATTGCTATTAATGAAATACTTCAGAGTTTAAAGTGGTGGAGAAACTTACGTTGTAGGAAAGCGGAGAAGAGAGAATGTCACAAGGAGCATCCCATCCCAAGACGAGAGTGAGGTCAGTCGCAGAAGGCTGGCTGATTACCCGGAGATTTTTCGGGGGCGCAGTCGGGTCAGAAATCGTCTTCATTTGAAGAGGCTTCGTTGCCGCTGCTCCTGCGAGAGGCCCGAAGCTCCCGTCCTTCCCCACAACTGCCACATCAATCAAATACATCTGACACGACTCGAGTTCTGTCAGCTGGGCTTCACTCTTATCAGTCAACAATCGGATTTCTGCAAAAGTATACAAGTCTTATGATTTAGTTTTAGTTTCATTAATTAACAATATTAATAATTATGGTAATGAATCAATCCAAATATAACGCACGATTCTCCTGAAGATCTTTGGCGTCTTTGCCGTAGAAAACTGCGTATCTGTAGTCTGCGCCTTTGAAGCCGGTCCACTGAACGGAGACTTTGTTCATTCCAACGCGAGAGGCTCGAATGTTGCTCACTTTTGGAAGTGGCTCGCCTTTCGTCTTAAAAGAAACGGACTGACTGTTGCCTTTGACTTTCTTCAACGTTGGCGTTATCGTAACCTGCGCATAACAAAGTAAAAGTCAGTTTAGTTCCCATCGTATATTATCAATCAATTCGATTCTCATAACTGACTGACCTTGTACTCAGTGGCAGGAGCCAGTGTCGTTAATTTAACGGATTTCTCGGCTGTCACAGACGTTTCATTCTTGAAAGTGTGTGGGCCTTCTTTCCTCTCCAAAGTCACCGAAAACTCGTCAGCCTTTCCTTCGTCCACATTCCATTCTAAAGTCGCACTGGAGTCTCCAACACCTGAGCAATTATGAATTGGGATAGTTAATTAGTGTTGCTGAATTGTTTTAGTTTTAGTTATAGTTATTTTTGGTGGACGAATCTTACCGATTATTTTGAGGTCAGTGAGTTCAGCCATGTCTCCTTCGTAAGTCCATGTCACCGGTTGACTAGCTTCGCTTTCTCCAGCACCGTTGAGAGCGTAGACCCAGAAAGTGTAGTTCTTCTTGGGATCGAATGGTCGTGCGCTTCCTCCGTTGTGAATGATCACTTTCCTCTCCTTTCCGTCGACGTCAAGGGAGGCAGGAGGCATTGGCGGTGAGAAGGCAACTCGCCATTTCCGAATTCGTCCGTTGGGTGAATGTGGAGCTTCCCAGCTAACCTCAACTTCCTGGCCCTTGACTTGTTGCACTTTAACTCCGAACGGAGCAGACGGTAGGCTTTCTGGAGTGGTGTACTCTTTGTAGACGGCAGGAGGAAAGATCTTCGATCCATTAGCACGGACATAAACTGTGAAGGAGTAGCGAGTGAAGGGAAGGAGACCAGACACGACTGCGTGAGTTTCACGCGTCCATTCAGACGAGTTCTTTACGGTTTTTGAGTTCAGCTCGGCAACGGAGGTCATGAAGTCTAAGGCTACGTTAACGTTGGGCTCTCTTCGATCCAGCCACCATTCCAATTCTACTTCGCCTTCTTTATTCGCTGTTTGCTCAAATCCAATTCCTGCAACCTGTGTCATTAATAATGTTCAGAATTTATATCAAGTTGTAAGTAATTAATAAGAACTTAAAACTACAAAAAATTATCATATTCAATAAGGGTCTTAATTTTAATGAGTGACTTACTTGGTAGTATTTCTGGAAACTTTTATCCTTACAAATCGAATCCCGTTCGTCACTTTCATCCAGACAATCACTTCGTCCGTTGCAGAGAAGATAACGTCCTTTGCATTCTCCTTCGTCACACAAGAATTCTCCGGCTGTGCAGTTGTCACCTGGAATGAGTTGAAAATGGAAGGTGTGAGATTCAAGTTAAAGATTTTAAAGATTAAAGATATTTTCAGTTCTTCAACATTACAGCAAATAAGAACAAGTTGGGGAAGCCTTACTTGATACTGAAACTTCGTCAAAAGCAGATGGTTTTTCACTTTTCGCCAATGCGCAATGCCGCGCAATGATATTCTTAAGGGCGAGGCCACGACATAAGCGCCCCCCATAAGATTATAATTGAGTGGCGTAGTGAAAAACCATCTGCTTTTGACGAAGTTTCAGTACCAAGTAAGGCTTCCCCAGCAATAGTCAAGATAACTTACTTGTAGGAATTTTGACACCATTATTGGTGACACACAGAAGTTCATCTTCTCCTCCAGGACAATCGACTGTTCCGTCGCAAAGATGTTTAGCCGGATCAATGCAAACTCGGGAGCTGGGACAGAGGACGTCAGACTTGCTAGGACATTTTCCTTCTCCGTCATCGCAGCTTTCTTCATCTTCTTTGCCGCTGCAGTCAGGAAATCCATCGCAGCGCGAAGATAAAGCGATGCATTCTCCGGTGTTACATCGCCAGTGATTTGGAGGACATGAATCAGAACTCTGAGGCTTTTCACTTGGACTCATCGTTGAGGACGAGTCTTCTGAGGGACATCCACTTTCGTCACTCCCATCGGGACAATCTTTGGCTCCGTCGCAACGCCAGAAGAGAGGAATGCATTGAGTGCTTCCTGCGCATTCCCACATTTGACTGAGTCCTGAGCAGTTTCCTCCTCCGACAGGCCACACCTCCGCCTAATCGTATCATAAATCAAAACAAGGTTAACTAATTGGCCATTTTACTTAGCTTAAGATGAATTTGCGAATTAAAGTTGTATTTTTACCGGAGGGTAGTGTGAAGTTGTGCGGTTGCAGTTCTCGTGTTCGTCGCTGCCGTCTGGACAATCTTTTTCACCGTCACACTCCCAGCTTTGCATTATGCACGCTCCTTTGCCTATAAAAACATCAAATTGATTAATTGATTGCCAATTTTGCTACACTGGAAAATAACTTCATTTCCTTACTTTTGCACGTGAACTTCCATTCAGGACAAGTAACGTTGGTGCAGCTGACTTCATCTTGGCCAGCAGCGCAGTCTCGGTCGCCATCGCACAAGAAGTCCTGAGGGAGACAGCGTTTCTCTCCGGGACATTCGTATTCACCGGCTTTACACTGCCACGCCTTCTTATCGCCCGTTCCGACAGTTCCGTTGCAATTCTTTTCGTCGCTTCCTCCGTCTCCGCAGTCGTCTTCCATGTCGCAAACCCATTTCTTCTGGATGCACCGTCCTCCTTCACATTGGAAGTGAGTTGTGACGTCACAATGAGGATATTGTCCTTCACAACCGTCTTCGTCTGAATTATCTTCTTCGCCGCAGTCGTGATCGAAATCACATCGGAAAGTTGAAGGAATACATTTGCCACTCTTTTTGCATTGGAACTGCAAAGGAGTGCAAGTTGGTCGGGCGCAGTCCCGTTCGTCGCTTCCGTCTCCGCAATCGTCGTCACCGTCACAAACCCAGCCGCCAATTATACAGAAGTTGTTTGAAGCGCAACGGAATGGCTTCGTTTCTCCGCTGTCCTTGCACAAGTTTTCACAGAGGCCGTTGGTTTCATTTACAGCTTTGCCGTCAGGACACAAACATTGGTTTCCCTGCAGATCTGATCGAAGGCCGGAAGGACACATACATTTTGGCACGAGAGTTCCATTTGGTGCTCGAACCGCTAAGCAAAGATGAGGACAAGTTGTGTTGCTGCAAACGTTGCTTCCTGACTGCATTCCACTTCCGTAAACCTACACAGAAGGGAGTAAATCAGTGTGAGCAATGAGCAAGACATGAATTAATTCGTAATCTGATTAATTGAACTGATTATTAAGTGCGTACTTTCAAATCCATCAGTCTCGTTTGGTTTTCTACGATTGGGAAGATGATGTCTCTCGTTTTATCTTTTACGTAGATCGCTCTGGTTGCCCAATCGTCCCAGTAGACTTTGTCTTTGAAGATTGCAACACCAAAAGCATGGCCGATTCTGTTCTGCTCAGTAAAATGAAAATATTGTTATAATTCCAGCTATACGTGAGTAAATAATGTGAATAATTTGTGACTATTACGTCAGCAGAGATGAAGTTTTTAAAATTGGAGCCGTCAAGATCGCTAGTGGACATTCCATCAACGTAAGCGTCCACCCAGTAAATCCGTCCTTCTCCTTCGTAATCGATGGTAAGACCGTTTGGCCATTTGATTATCGTCTCCATTCCCTTCTTATTTGCAACGATTTGCTTAGAATCAGATCCGTCCAGGAGGGAGCGACCGATGCACGGATTCTCAGTTCCCCAGTCCGTCCAGAAGAGCCAACCTCTCGAGGGATCCACTGCAACTCCGCGAACTTTGTCGATCTCAGGTCGTTGCAACACCGTCCTACATTCAAGAATCACATTTGTTTTAGTATTTGGCTTCAATGCTGGATTGAATTAATAAGGAAACAAGGCGTACTTCCGCATGTGGCCCATTCGATGCAAGTCAACGCGTACAACGTCAATTCGACCCATAGCGCCGTCAGCCATGTAGAGATTCCTGGCCATCCAGTCAAAAGCCAGTCCTTCCACTGATCGCAATTCGTGTCCCACAAGAATCTCTTCGGTACTTTGGCCGTCCAGTTTCAACCGCATTACTTCGTCACGTCCAACGTCACTCCAGTAAATGACGTTGTCACGCATGTCGTACTCCACTGCGATGGCGGACCGCACTCCTCCACGCGGCAACGGAAGAGTTTCCACTCGGCTCCATTCGTTAAGGTCGACTCGTAGAACGGAATCTCGTCTCGCTACTAACAGAAACTCCAACTCCTTTCTGCGTAGGAAAGTCAGGTGTACAATTACTTAATTGTTTAATCAATTAAAGTAGCATTAGCGATTGAAGTGAGAAACAATTAAGTGAACTCACCTGAGAGGACAAGGGATCTTTTGAGGAGCATACGGAGACAAGGCGTCTTCATCTTCTTTGCAAACATCGCCTGGGATCTTTCTGTATCCTTTGGTCCTGTTGTACGAAGTCATATTTGGACCACACCATTCAGGTCGAAGGTCGCCACTCTGATCTCCACCGCCTTGAGCGAGATGCGGGTTCTTCAGGCATTTCTCTTGAGGACCGATTGTGTATCCAAAGTCACTGTTATTTGAAAATAGAGAATTGAATAGAGACTCAAACACTTATGTGGTATTTTGTTTAGGGATTTAGAAGTAGCTCACCATTCGTAGTCGTCTCTTCTGCAGTCGCAAATCTTGGTGACGTTGGGTCGAACGAAGGAGCGTCCATTGTAACACTCCGCGTGAGCTTTTCTTCGTTGCCACTCGGTTCGTTCGCCCAGAACGCAGCCCCTACGGTCGTCTTCTTCCCACATTCGCCATGTTTCGTAGTCGTCTTGGGTGCAGTTGCGCTTGAAGACTCCGCTGAAGTCGAGTTTGATGAGCACCCACTCGTGTTTGCGGGGAACGTTGATGCTGGCGAAGAGGAAGAAGGAAGTGGAGTTCTCTCCTGGCTCCGTCATAAGTCCCAACACGCGCACAGGTTTATCCGCAAACTTAAATGATTTCCACGTGTTTCCTTCGTCGATACTCCACAGCAGCTCGTTTGTTGCTTCGCCCACCTGCCAATGCAAAGACAAAGCATTGTTTGTAATTAGCAATTTAGTAATTAGCTGCTTAATTAATATTAATCAACTGACCTTGTAATATTTGGTGGCAACGATGAGTCCTCCTGAGTCTCCCCAAGAGTAGAGATAATTTCCACTGAGGATTTGTCTCCACGTGCGTCCTCCACTTGCAGAAAGAAAAACACCAAGTCGCCCTTTCTGTGTTGCGTTGACAGTTCCTGTCGACAGAATGAGTCCTGGCGCACTCAACGCAGACATAATGGGAACAGCACGAGTCATCGGCCAGAGTCCGCTTAGCGTTTGGCTCACGTGAAGAGAACACGCTCGTCCGTTGCCTTCGATCTGAAAAGGATAAATAAATGGAGATGTGGACTTAATCAGGAGATGAGTCATCAATTTAAGTGCTTCTTTCTTGAAGCAGAATTAGCTGCGATTTTGATTCAGAAGAGGAGCTTCGTGGTCTCTGAGGTCGCGAGAGTCGGGCGGAGTCCAGCCCAAACGTAGTCTGAATTGAGTTACGACTCCGAGGAATCGCCCCGCACATTGCACTCACGTGGCTGGCCATGGGGATGTCCCAAACCCCAACTTCCCTCCCCCTCCGTCCCCCAAAGAAGAAGGTCGGAGAGGCGGCCTCAGTTTCCCGTGGGATTGCCACAGGTCACCTCCCAGGCCAAAAAAGGAAGAGGAGGCGGAGGGCAACAGTCCTCGTTGCTCTTTCCCCACGTTCCCTCTGAGGGAACTGCCCTGCTAGAGCATTCGTACGGCCCTTGTCTCAGACCTTCCCGAGGGCGTTCAGGTCAAACCTGGGTGACCCCCTTTGGTGCAGGCGTCGGGCTGGACTCACATGACTCAGTGCGACCTCTCCCATTTGGCGAAGCGTGTGTTCATCATGTAAGAAGTTAATGGAGAACGAAGAAGAATAAGGAAGGAAGGAATGGTTATGGTTACCAAGTGGCAGTAGAGAGGAGAGCCATGGTCATCGAATTCTGGAGGCTGGAGTGGTCGCCATTTGCCACCGTAGTCGTGTGTCACGATTGAAGTCACGTCTTCGAGGGTGAATTTGCTTTTACTCGTTGTGTGTTCATCCAACTGGCTCGCGATTACGACTCCCTTGAGGCCCTGGACGAAGTGGAGGTCTGCGAATTCTTCATCAGTTACGCCACTACGCAAAAGATTTAGAATTTAGTATTAATTTCAATTCGAAGATTATTTATTTAGAGGTTAAGTAAATGAGGGATGAAATATTTACTTAAGCCAGGAGTCCTTCCAAGTGACGTTGGGTTTGAAGTAGAGTACGCGTGGCAGGGAGAGAGAAAATCGAGGTGAGTTAACTCCGTCGACACCGCCAACGTACAAGTTGCATAGACTTTCATTATGGACAACAACCACGAACACCTGAAGGCGAGAATACACTATTGATTAGATCTGACATAAAAAGAGAAGCTGATAATTAATTGGATTTTAATGGCAAAGAATTAACTACCTGTCCTTCAGGGGCAACGTCAGGAATGTAGTAATGCAAACGAGAAGCGGGATGGGCTGGGAAAAGCGCTTTCAAAAATGGACCGTTTTTGTAGGAAATCATCAAATCCATCTTTTGCGTAAAAAAGGAATTATTAAAGTTGGCTTTCATGTGAATTATTAAAAATTAAAAATCTTCATAGATTTTAATGGCAGCGTACATTTGGCGAGGTTTCATTGTTATCCGATGGCTTTCTCATTTGTGTCGCAAACTTGAAGGCTCCTTTCACTTCGAACTCTTCTACGTTTTCGATAAGAACGGAAGGAGTTGGTGGAGAGTCAACTGACGAAGTGGAGATTAACTTTTCGTACTTCAAAACAGTCCGAGTGCCTTTGGGTTCGCGTCTGAGCACCAAAAGGGGAGGTGGGTACGGCGCTGCTTCGTCCCAAGTCGCACCTTCCACCAGTTCTTCCAACTTCCTCGGTTCTTCACTCGCCTCATCGAGGAACCACAGCTGCGTAATTGAAAACAAACAAACAACAACATTACACACACACAATAAGTAAAAATAAACATTTAAATTCAAGGTCAGCATTTGAAGATCAAGATCAAGGTCGAATTTATTGTGAATGTTTGAATGTAACTTTAGGTTACTCACCCCTCTTTGTGGGCCTGACTTTTCCAAAATAACCATTTTGGTAGAATCTCTGGGATCAAAGATAACTTCATCAGGTGGAAAGGATACGTCCTTGCGTCTAAATGTCTTCCCGAAATCTTTCGTTATGATCACAACTTTCTTCTCGACGTCAACAAAAGCAAACTAAACGGGAGAAATGAGTTTAGTTGAGGCCTAAGGAATTCATTAAAAGGTCGAAGGTCAAAGCAGTTCAAAATTCTTACCACTCCAGGGACGGAGGGATGCTGAAAGAATCCATCGATTGAGGGCAACCTCGTGTCATTTCCCATCACTCGATCAGTCACATTGTCGAAAGTTGTGCCGTAGTCTTGGGACAAGAATACAATTGAACTTTTACTTGAAGTCTCATTTCCCTGGGCAGCCTTTTTTCCATCGGCATTCTTAGCCACAACGACAATTGAGTCTTCTCCAGGATAATGAACGACCAGTTGATTATGCCCGTCTTTCATCTCTTTCTGTAAATATTAATTCAAGTCGACGTCAATAAAAACGTATTACGAAGGACCACAACGTTGCCGTCCAGTTTCACAACTTTCAAACTTACCGTGAATACTTTAATATCATCTTTTGTCGTGCTGTTGTTCTCTGCAGCATCTACAGTGGCGTTGACGTTGACGTCATTAGCTCCTGCAGCACTTCGTCTGTTTCTGCTTAAAACCAGATCATCGTTCTCCCACGTCAACTCCTTAGT
>JAQGAD010001680.1:0-17703 GCA_034696625.1 Isotomurus palustris | reverse complement strand
GTCTGAGATGATAAGGAGACGAACGGTAACGGTAGCGAGACGAATATTGACCTCTTGAAAGGTACTATGTATGCTCATTTAATACAGTTGTAATGGTTTAGAGGATTAAACCTAATGGTCGACTGACCTGCTGACTTATAACAAGACCAACACACACACACATTCTACAAAAGTTCTGCTCTCCTCGACTATATCTCATCATGCGATAATCGTTCTAATCTAAAAGAACAAAAGCGCAAGACGGCTCGCAGAGTTTCTTCCAAGATTTCATATTTCATCTTGTGATGGGATTACGGAGTAATAATGATGAATGTAGTAGGTATGTAGGTAGAATAATAGGAATGTGCGGTGGTCGAGAGTTTTTTGGTTACGCTTCGATCTCAAACCAAACCACACACACATATGAATTCACACCCATCATCACTTTTCATTTCTGCTTTAAAACACAAAAACAATCGTACTACACGTCTTCTCCCTTCCTCTGTTTCCTACATTTTGTAATAATAATGGCAAAAATGGGGAGTTCGAGTGGTAAAGTACACATCACCTGGGTTTGTTCATGAAATGTACATATGTATCAGTCAAGTCGTGTGTGTGTATCTGTGTGTAGTTGGTTGATGGTTCAATATTATGCTGCTGCTTTCAACTTGTGATAAATCCTCAATTTCCCTTTTCTGAGGTTTACACTCTAATCGTAAGCATAATTATTTTGTTACGATTGAGCAAAGGAAATAATGCAGAAGCGAGGCCAAGAAAAAAATCAATCGATTACGTGGGATTCTTAGTAGGAGAAAAACACATTACTCATCTTAAATCCAATGAGTACTTGAATAATGAGTGTAAAACATTTTATGACGATAGTGAAGAGAGTTAAGTGGATGAATGGGATGAGTAAACTTTGTGTTCGTCTTTAGGAAAACAAAGATTCAGAAGTAAATTTTTAATGGTGTACTATGAAAGATGAAAAGCTGGATGGGTGATGAGATGAGGTTATGTGGGATTTAATTACTCATCTGGTTTAAAAAATTTAAATATTTAACTGGTAAGGCCATGAATCTTAAGGATGTCTATTATTTTTATTGTTTTGGTATTTACTGATGTTCCAGAAGGTATATTTAACGCGCATTTAAAGTTTTTGTGGATAAAAGTAGCTTTTTCCTGAGTCTTGGTACCTGCGACGAGTAATGAAAAGAGATGAATGTGTGTGTGTGTGTGTGTGTGTAGTATGGGTAATTTTGGAGAGCCATTAACTACGAGAAGACATGAATGGATGGGAATCACAACCCCAAAAAATGTGTTTAGGATTCCCGAAGTGTCGTTGTTAAAAGTGAATCCTACATTTGTATTCTTCTTCTTGTCCCTTAAAGTATGAAACATGGTTGCGATGAATCGAAAGAGAGATGTAATGTGTAATTGCTCGGGATTACAATGAAGAAGATGACTGGAGGGGACTCTTCTCCTTCCAGACCAGTCAGTAACCTTGTGACGATGATGATGATAATCATTAGTCATTTGACGATTTCAAAACAGAACGAGAACGAGATGGTAATAAAGTGTGTTTTGTAATGAATAGGTTAGCTTAAATAATTTCTACTTTGGCATTTGGGGAGAAAAGCACAAGCGTACGAGACACAAGAGGTGTCATAACTCATCGGATGATGAAGTAAATATTCCACGAAAGAAGAGAAGAGGGTAATTCTCGTGAGGAAAAAAGTCTTGATGTGTTGTGTACGTGCTCCACACAAATGTTACAATTATTCTACGAATAATTAGCAAGTTCTTACAGAACTTTAAATGTAAAGACGTTAAGAGTAAAGAGTGTAAAACCTTTTGACACTTTGAGAGTTCTGACGAGATCAGAAATGAAATGACTGTTAATATTCTTAATATTACATTACATATACCTGATGGAGACTTAGCCACAAGTGGAAGAATGTCAAAAGTTTTCATTAAAATGGTTTGGTCTGTAATTAAAATGGTAATTAAAGTTGAGCCTAACAAAAGGAAAAGAAGTGAAAGAAGTGGGTAATTGTCGAGATGTGATGTCCTCAAGGGATCGTTCCAAGTTTTGTTGAATGTGTGTGTGTGTGTAGTAATGTTGAATCGTTGATGTTATTTTTCTTTGGAAATTTCTCTCACTCGTGTTTTCCTACCTGAGAGAACAGTTGAAAGCAATAATAAGAGATTTTTAAGAATGAGAGTGTTCGTATTATTTTTCTTGTAGCTGCTCTCTTGTGTTGGTCGTGTGGGAGATGATCGTTTAAAGTACTTCAAATAAGTGTCGACTTTGTTTAAGCATGAAAGTAAATTCTCATGTCAATGTTGGTTGGTGGTCGCGATTTATTTTGTGGTGGATTTTGAGCTTTTAGCTTTTGAGTTTTTTGAGAGTTGACGCAGACGGGACGGATAAGCTTGATGAGAGTGTATTAGAGGTGATCTTGCAATTTTGAGAGTAAATTGAATTATGGCTGAGAGTATTATGGGCGAGTGCAAGATGACTTGGTGATCTTCTACTGTCAACGTCAACAATGCTTAAGGGTTTCGGACAAGAAACGTGACGAATTTTGGAAGCGGAGGAAATGTTTTTTGGTTGATGGAGTATGGAAATGTATCAAAAAGCGACAAGACTTCAATCTGCAGTGAGTGAGAGAGAAGGTTGTCCTTCACCCAATTCACTTGACTCGGCTTAATCGAAGCACGACTTGAGTGAAATGGAGCTGAGAAGAGACAGATCAGAAATAAGTTGTTGGAAGAAATGTGGAGAGCCTTAATTTGCAGCAACCTCAAGTTGATCCGTTTTGTGTATCGAACAAATGGAGTATCAATCAAGGAATGATTTGGATATCGACTTCTTGAGAGTCGGCCTTCTCCACTTTTAACCGCTTTTAATTACTCCTGTCCTTCCTCGACTACACAACACTGCATTGAGTGATTCTGCAATGTAAGAGACATGTTGTTGCACACTTAATCCTGTTATAATCCTTCTTTTTTGTTTTGTTTGAAGTGTAATCGAGAATCGGTCCTCCTTCACACTTTGATCATAGAGAGACACAATTGTTAAGTCATCCTGAGTCAAAATCACACAAAAAGAGTGTGATGTGATCACGGCCACACTTAATCCTTGGATTCTGAAGTCAAAATCATTCTCTTTTGTCTCAAACTCATGTCTTTCTCATTCTACGACTTCTTGCGATGCTTGTTCCCATTCGTGCATTCGAATGTGTGTGCATGCAATATTACATCTGTAGTCATTTAAGAATGGGACGTGCATGGAAATGATTTAATGGTCTTAATCTGCAATTAAATGATGAAGGAACTAGAGTAGTTACAGAAGGAGAGTGATATAGTGGCAGGGAGATAATTACACAATGAGACGCATACACAGGAGTGAACCTTATATATCCTTAAGTTGAGAATCACATCCATCCGTATACGGACAAGCTAGCTTGACAGCCTTGCCTTGATATTTAACATACGTACGAAAGAGCCCCAGAAGAAGGGAAGGCTCTCAGGTGCTAATCGATTGGATCGGTAAATTGACAAATTGTTTTGTGAATGATGCTCAACGACCTTGAATCTCACTTGAAGAGATTCTCTTGTACGAGTCATTGGTTCAGTGGTTCAGTGGGATGACTCCACCCAGATGAAGACGCCAAAAAGACACAGCAGAGGCAAGTGAGGTACACGACTGATGGGAACAATAGGCAAGGAGATCCCAATAAGACGACGGAAGGAAGTTGATCTAGAAATCTTATGTTTATTATCATTAGCCACACGTAGCAGAAGACGAAGACGTAGTAGTGGGCTACACAACCCAAAAACTCCTTCTTGGTGATAAATGATGGATGGAAGGGAATTTGGAATTTTTGCGATTGATTTTGCGATTGCTGAGGGGTGAAAGTTGGTCACCTGAAGAAGTCGATCGCACACACAACAACTGCACAAAGTACAAAGCAGAAAGGATATTGCGGATTCCTCCACAGTCATAAATTGAACCATCACCCATCTTCCCTTTCAACCAGAAGAGCACACACGCTTATTGTCTCGCGACTCTCCTTCTTTTGGCTGCTCTTTCCTTTTTTCATTACGAATTATGAAGCTGCTACCATAATTTACTTATTTTAATGGTGCAGAGGTGGAGGAATGAAGATGAACTTATTATTCTTTTCACTGATCGATAGACTCCAATAATGTGTGGCAAATGTAGCAATCATGCCACAACTTTTGACTTCGTTCTTTTTACGAGACAAGAAGTATAACAGCTACTCATTATTCTAAACTACTGATATGAAGATCGTGGTCGTTCGCGTTGTTGCACCAAAGTTAGTGAGAATAGTGACGATGATGGTGATGATGATCCTGTTTGAAGATTCTCTCTCTCTCTCTGGGAAGCCGTAATTTTTAATGATTTAACAATACATACCTGCAGACACACGTAGGTACTTATGTAAAAGTCGCGGAATCAATCGAAAGACAATTCTTGTACGTTTGGAGTTTATATGGTTGGCAGTGGCAGAGGAATTTGCTCTTACCCATTGTTCATGAACTCGTAAATTAAATAAAAATACGAGGTGGTTTGACAGATGAACTGATTGAGACACTTTTTCTTCTTCCTACTCTTCAATATTATCTTTATCATCAAATCCATAAAGAAATCAAAGACCCATAGTGGCAGAGTGACCGACCGAGAGTGTTCATTACACTTTGGACACATGCAATGGATGTTGGATGTGGAATGAATGGATGAAATGATTGTACGTGGGAAGATAAAAATAATCTTCGTTTATTGATTGCAGGATGGAACAAATTGTGTGGAGTTTATCGCACCTGAGCAGGTGAAATATTATAAAACATCGTCGTTCGTGGGTCTTCAGACAATCACGGTGTTTGGAGATAATGGTAATCACAAAGATGATAAGAGTTTAAGTATCATAAGAAGGAGAGTATTAAGCAACGAAGTGTAGTTAGGAGCAGGTGGAGAGATCAGTATGAGAGTATCTATATTATTACGATGATTGTATATTCTTACTTATAGGTACGTCTTCAGTGTAGTGTGTAATAAATAATTAAGGAGTTTAATTGGTAATAAAGCAATTAACACAAGATTTTTCCATTCCTTGCTTTGGTTCACTAATTCCAATAGTGAGATTTATTAAATTCTTTTAAGTCAGCCGACTACAACAGATTCATTCTTCTCTAAATGTTAATTGTTTTCGAGTATGGTGATTTGGATGGAGGAGAGTCTTAATGAGAATAAATGACTGAGGAATATATTATAGATTTATATGTAGCAAGTAAGTAGCCGCTGCTGCTTTAAGTAAGATCTAGTAAGGGCCAGTTAGTGTCTAGTGTCTACCAAAGTGTTGATCAGACAAACCGGTTTCTCCTTTTTATTGTTGTCAATTGAAGAGTTCGTTGATGATACAGAGTAGTAATAAATGTGATAATTATTCATCAAAGAGGAGCAAAGAAAAAACTAAGAATTTATCACTTGCTCACAATAGTTCAAACAGAAGACGTAAACGATTAGTAGAAAAAACTAGAGCAGAATTCATTCATTCTTCGGATGTCAATTGCTTCATGTATGTCGCTTATTTGCTACTCTTTGAGTGTTCAATGCATTCTTGTTATTCCTCATAACAATGCAAAGCCTCGAAATTTTTTCTTTTTAAAAACTGACCCTTTAACTGACCTGTGTGTACAGACTCTGAATGCACACGCGACCTTACAACAATAACCGAGTTTTTTATCTTTCGAAATTAAAGCAAATTACTCTCTGCCTTTTGTTCCTTTGCTCAGGAGCGAGATGACTGATACTGCGAACACATAAATGCGCATGCAATAATATAATAGCTGTAGAACAAGACTGTTGAAAAAACACTCCTCCGTTTTACATCTCGATCGAGGCTAAAAGTGAACAAGGAGCCAATTCACAGTCGAAATAATAATAGGCAGATTAATAAATGAAAAAATGCCAAAATGACGAACACTCTTAAAGCCTCAGCCACGCCACACAGAAGATTACAAAATGTGGAAATCGGTTTAGCTTAGAGATACACACACAAGTTAAGAAGGGGAATACAATAAGATCAACAATGGACAATTGCGAGCTCCTGTCTGTCGCGTGCCATTTCATCCCAATCCCAAAAGTCTACCCAAGACCAACAATGATTATTTCATGAGGAGTCCATTAATTCCACTCCTCCTTCAGAAGAAAAGGATTAAGTTTTTTATCCATCGTGCGCTTCTCGATATCGAATGATTACAAAAGGAAGGAGAGGTAGAAGTTGTAGAAGCGAGTGGTAGTAAGGATTAGAATCTTTGTAGTGATGAAACAGAGTAACCCAATTAATTATCAGATGAATAAAATCGGATATCGATTTGTGAGAGGTGAACTTGCAGTGGTAATGATGTTTATTTCCAATAGAAGAGGGCGAGATGCATCGATCCATCATCACAGAGTGTAGTAAAGAGCGTAATCGCAATCAGTAATCACATTACAGAGGCATGGCAAGGATGAATCTGCTTCTTCATTTCATGAGCAGACTTACGCAATAATCAAGTCTGGTAGGGACAAATGCGAGGGATATAAGATAGATCCACTTTTTGCGATGGACCACACCCTTCCTCACCAACAACCACAACAGCAGAGTCCAATAATCTGGTCTAGATTATTACTCTCTCTCTCTCTGACTTGCTATCTAAGTCAGTGGGGAATTGATCTAACGGGATGGTCACAATAAACAAGAAGAAGACGAAGCTAGTGAGTACAAAGTAGCCCCCAAACAATTCATTCTTTTTGCCAGTCCTTTAGATGCAGGCAATCACCGTGTATATACATAAATATGTATATACACGCCTCTAATTTACTACCTGCTACTCTTGGTTGTCGTCTCGCTTTTGGATTTAATTCTGAGCTTAAAATAGTCTTTGCTGCTTTTGTAACGAGATGATCTTGTGGTTTTGAGTAGAATGAAGTAATAGACAGAGGAGATGGAGAGACGAGGAGATATGGGGGGATTATTATTACGTAGTCTTTGAGAGTGTGAGTATGAGTGAATGTCATTAATTGTATCGGTTGGCTGGTTGAGTGTTGAGTTAGTTAATTGTAGTTAAAGGGTAGGCTGCTGAGAGTGAGAGTAAAAGCAGGAGATTGCGATCATCGTCGAGTATAGTGGAGGCAAGGCAAGGCAGCAAGCTGAGGTAGGTAGGGATGACTGGGGATGGGGATGGATGAGAAGATGAAAGTGAATCTGGATGACTACCTGAGAGTCTCCTACCTTCCTTCGACTACTTGCTACTTACTACCAATACACACGTTGTGAATATCTGTTGTTGTGAGTACCACTCCTTTTGCTCTTTACGTGTAATCCAAGTTAGTTAACTAATGCCCTCCAGAAGACACCTTTAGTCTTACTTAATCCCTCAAGAACATAACACTACGCAAAATAACCTCTTTCCTTAAGTCTCTCTTTTTACACCCAAAAACAAAAGAGATCTACACAGTCGTGTCTAGTCCCATTCATCCTGGTTGATCCTTCGGTGCTACTTCATCCAATCTTCTCCTCACATGGGAGATGCAGATAGAGGCGAATATAGACTGCGACAAAATTAAGTGCTCTTCTTATCCCAGTTTTTGTGGAGTCCTTTTCAATCACAAATAGAATAGTAACAACAAATACAACGGTGCTCTTCAACTTATTTCAAGAAACTAACCTGTCAAAAGGAGGATTCAAAGTGTGCTGAAGCCAATTACAATTTAAGTGCTGATTTAACTGTTTTATTGGCACCACACGGAATTACTTTTATAGTAATTAATTGTCGGGTTCTGCGAAAGGATCCAAACTAGATTAAGGACGGATTTAATTCACTCGCTGAAATCCAAGGTACTAATTATTCGCATTTTTCATTAGTCTAATTACACTTCAAATTGCCGGAGTAATAAGCTTATAAAGTGAATCACTCGCTAAACTGTTGGGTTGTAGGTACTTCAGAAAAGTGGTTATTAAGTTGAAGTATGAGTAATTATTGGGAAACATAAATACGTCTGAGTACGCAATCCGTGGTGAGGTGAATTGAAATCTCGAGAAGAACTCTCTTCGTATAAGGAGATGTTGTGCATGGTTTAATATTGAAAAGGATTCATGGAAAAGTAGAGATGAGGATGAGTGTGTATCGGGGAAAGCGTAGGTGAGTCTCGTAGTTGTAGACCAGAGTCAATCCTGTTCCATAATAGTCCATAGATTTATTGACTCCGCCTTCAAACCTAAAACTCGATTTAGATTTAGTCCATCGTGTAAAATGATGATGAGTATCAGTTGTGGGAGAGGAAGCAAGTGGAAAGGAAGGAATAACGTGCGGATCTCGATCTCATCTTCCATCAGTTTTGGTCCATTTGATCTGCAATATTCTCAGATTCCCCAAGAGTTCCCATCGTGCAGTTTGATTGGAGTTTCATTCATAAGTAGCGATAATAAAGAGGATTTTGCATGTGCGAAATAATTTGGAGCAAAAGGACAGCGAGCGAGTTGTAGACAAAGTAGTTTATTGTTGCCTGTAATGTTTCATTAAAAGTGAAAATAAGACTCTCATTTAAACAAATGACATTATTAGTAGAGCAGTAGTTAAAGAAAAAAAGCGCAAATGATAATAATAAGTTGATGATGATGACTTAAAGATATTAGAAAGACAGTCATCTCATTAGTCCTGGGAGGACTGTGTCATTATTTCTGCTGCACTGGGTCTCCTACTTAAAAGATGGATCTACGCTAACTCTCATATTAGTTGGAGGAGAGGTCAGCTCGGGTCAAAATATTTTTCGATAGAGATGTCAACAAAGAAGAACGCGAGAAGATGAGATTGAGACTTTCAGATTGCTATCATTAAGAAGATGTTGAAGAGGAAGATCGTACTCTGATTATCATTATTTGGAGTGATTAAAAACAAGTGCACAGTTAGAGAAAGTGACCGCAGCACATCATCATCTCAGACTCATTCGCATCATCATCACACAGCGTTATTATTATTACTATTATTATTACGATTATTCGCAACAATCCTCGCTCACTCAGTCACAAGAACAACTTACTATAAAGACTCGCTCGCACTCACTTGCTTCTCTACGCGAATATATACAATATATACACACTGCCACTAATAAATGAGACAGGGACACACCCCACACACCCTTGCGATCTCTGCAGTTCTCTGATATCCTTCTCTATTGTAGAATTGTAGATCTCCTATAAGAAATACAGAGAGAGAGAGAGAGAGATGTGTATAACGCGTCCACACAAAGTAATAATAATGTGACTAGTTGATCTAGTTTCATCGTCTTCTTGACTTACCACACCCTTTCATCACACACACACACATGTACAAAAAACCCCACTTGGTCGTCTTTTTATTGATGAACGATGTGAAATCCTCTCCTTCACCTGAACAAGGAGCATCCACCTTTATTTCCTTGATAACCTTCGGTTCTACGGAAGATTTATGAAGGGCTCAGGCTGCCCCAGAATTTTGTCATGCTGCGTTCCAATATCCAGTTCGTTTGTTTTGCAGATTTATGCGTGAGTTTGTGCGAAACTTCATGAACGCTCCATGAATGAGTGATCTCCTTCATCCAGTTTTTTATACACTTCCTCCACAAGAAGTGTAGTAGACCAGATTCACTTTCAATTTCCAATTCGCTCACTCACACATATTTAGCTCAGAAGGATTGTTGCATCTTCGACAAGAGAGAGAGAGAGAAGGGGATCCTCCCTTCTCAACAATGCACTAGATTTACGCAATTTCATTCCTCAACCTCGAATAGAACAAGCAACAAGCCTCTGAGGATGAGTCTCCCTTCTTTATCGTCTTTGTTGTGTAGTAATTTTTCAAGTAAAGCTAACCAAAGTTAAAGCAATCATTCACCAGAGATCGAGTTACACAAGAGAGACAGACCCAATTTATTGTCACACAGAAGACACAAGTCACAAGCTTCGTTGCATAGCTTTTGACTGTTTAGCTTTAAGCATCATCTTAGTTAGGAGGAGATGAATTTGTTCGAAATGTTGCACTGCGTCGTCTGATGATGGAGGAATCGATTACTGATCCATTTTTAGCCAACCCTCGCATCTATCTGAGTTGCAGAATTTCTTAACGACATGATGAACTCATTGAGTTTATTGAATGGGAGTGATGCTGTAAAAGGACTAATTGTCATAAAATGAGAAAAGGAGAGAGAAAGATGAAATGGATCTTCTTCTAACAGTTCTAATCCACTTGTCTTCTTTTGTTAATCTTTAAAGAGATTGAAGAGTCACTCTTCTTCGTCTCAATCTATTCTCGATTTTGATTCTTCCAACAGTAATTAAAGGGGATGGGATTTCATCCCTTAAATGGACAACTTTGTTCCTCATTAAACACAGAGTTACATATGGACAACAACATACAGACGTACAAGGAGATTAATCGATCGATTTTTATTATGTTCCTTCGTGATGTGATTCCACTTCCCAATCAATTATTACTTTATTGTAGAGATTGTGTACATGAATAAATGGAGTGGTCAGGTGTGCTCACATGTCTCTATTTGTCTTTCCTCAAGCTCAATCTAATTTGGCATAATGGGATTTTACGCTGAGGATTCTTTTCAAAATAAAGATTACGAGGTTTTTACATCAATTTACAAAAGATCTTTCTTGTAATCTGGTTGCCTGTTGAGTTCCATCAGTTTTTTCTCACGAAAGCAACCAAGTTTTTCAATTTAATTCCCCACAGGTCATTGGGAAGCAACACTTGACCAGAATTTAATGCGATATTTAGCTTAATGTGATTTGCAGTTATGCTACCTCATACTTCTCTGTTCTCTCATACTTTACACTTTATAAATTTTGTGCTTACGCATTTTTAACAAGAATCACTTTGGTCCGTGACTAATTACACTTGCTCCCTTATACAAAATCTTCAAAAGTCTATTTACAAATTGCATCACTACCAAAACCGATGATAGGACCCAAAATCGATATGGATTCTGAGAAAAAACTTTTGATTTCTAGGCTGCATGTGTGACGAAAGGAGTGTAAAGTGGGTTAAATCCTATCCTATTTAGGATGAAAATGATCAGGCTGAAATGATGATAATGGAACTATTATCTAAGAGAGTGTTACACATTGTTGCGCGTTTAAAGATAAATGAGAATGAAGTGTGTGGTGTGTAGCATTCTGGCAAATTTTGCAAATCATCCACAATCAACGTGAACCGCAGACAGGAGATTATATTCGAATTCGAACGGAGTAAAGAAGGTGGATTCCAATAGGCTTGTGACCTGCTACCAGCAGCAGCAATTAGGTTGGCGAAAAGTCTAAATTTCATGTTGGGAATGGACGAAGATCGAAGCAACAAGTGCATACAAAATGATGTGTGTATGCAGCAACATCAACAATATATTTTGATAATGGAAAAGTCAAGCGAGCAACCACTTAAAAACAACGACCACATTGCACTTGCTTGTATAAGAAGTCTGAGAGTAGCTCAATACTGTTGAGTTTTGTGTGTGTGTGAATTATAAATACATTAGCCAACATGGCTGGTCGAAGATTATTAGTGCAAAGTGATTTCCTAAGAACGCCTATCTCTTTCTGGCAAAGTACTAATTATAGACTCAAAATGCACTCCTCGCAGTCTCCCAAGGTTTCCGACCCACCGATCATTGATTAGTAATTGATCGCTCATTGGGAGACCTTGTTCATGTTTCCCATGCAATTCCCTTTTCTTCGTAAGTAAATCCCAATTGGATTAGAATATTATAAATATGTCTACGCTCTCCTTGTGCTTTGTTGTTTGTAGATAGTTAGATAGGGAGTAGGAAGCAATATTGCAGTGACCTATGAGGTAGTGGTACCCATTGCTCGCATTTAGTCTCGCCACTACCTCATTTGAGATTAATTGCGAGTTATTTTTAAAATATGAGCGACTCAGAGACTCTATACTCCGACTCATTGTTGGAAGGAATGGAGATTATAAAAGATCAGAAGTAATTTGAGTTTAAATGAGAGAGTGAGAGAGGACAGTGACTTTAATATTAATTCTTTAATCTAGTTCAGTTATTATTTAAGAGGATAATAAAGACACAGAGAGGTTTTGGGCTTTGGGAGACCACGCGATGGGAAGAATAACATGAATAATAACGAAGATAACTATAGCACATAACTATGTAGTAAGTAGTCTTTAGGAACAATTTAATTTTTTCCCGATTTTTTTGCTTGTTTCCTTTGATAGGAAAAAAGCGAATTAAAAAACGTGTGGCATGAATAATTTCCGTAAGTTAGAGAAGCACACTGACACGCTTGAATGGTCGATATTCGCCAGAAAGAGAAGGCCCAGAATGTATAACACATCCACGAATGAACGAACTAAAAGATTTTTTGAGCGACTAGCGAATTCGATCAAGAGTGAAAGTTTTGATTAGATTTCATACAGAGTGAATGACTCAAGGCTTGGACCATTTTTTGAAACCGCAGGAGTAGGAGCGACAAACAAAGACTTACCTCAACATCATCAAGACTTTGTAAAGCGTGTGTGCGACAACAATAAGAGGGCAGTTAATACGTGAAAAAAATCAGAGGTGAATCGGAATGATGTTGTGTAGTCTGTGTGGAAGTAATAGCTTAGGTAGATTTACTACATTGCGTAGTTTGAGTGGTGAGGTGTACATACAACATACACACAAACACACCTTCACCAACAATTTGGTCTTTGGTGTTGTTGAGAACTTAATGATGAATTGCATTGAGGTGTTCATTTTGCATGAATTTGTCCTTTTAGAAACAGTGTGAGAGCGATCTTGCTCCTGCAGCTACTTTGTAACGCATCTTTGACTTGTTCTTCCTGATTTCCTATTTTCTTCACTTTTGTCCCCAAAATATCGGCCAATGTCACCACCAAAACCAAAGTGTATCCTTGATACTTCAATGAGATGGGATGAGATGAGACGTGACTAAAATCGCAGTGACAGATAAGCACTTCCCAGTGACCCTGTAGGGTAGTTTAGCAGATCTAAGAAGCGATTTTAGGGTTGAAGAGAGTTGTCTCATCACTTTGTACTTAATAGTTGGCACTTAAAAAAGAATTGTGTTTGAGACTCGTCATAAGATGTAAGATATGTAAGAAGGCCCGTCGTACGCAAAGCATCGCAAGGTTTTCAGGACTCATTGAACACGTCAATAACACTTGAGAAGCGAGAGTAATTATGGAATATGGAAAATAATAAAAATGGAAATGCATTTTTGACGGGGAGGAGTAGCTGGCCGTGCTATTTGGCACAGTCGCACAGTCAAAGCTGGTGTGAATTATTATGTTTTATTATTCTTGATGTTAAATGCTGAGCAAGGCTCTCTCGTTAAGAGAGTTATTCAATCAAAATAAAATAACATTTAGTTCGAGGAAGAAAAGAAGTTTCTCAATTACAATCAAAAGTCATCGCTTCACTAGGCTTGGCTACTACTTAATCATGATCAGTGTGATCAGAAATGAATGTCCGATTGATCAGAGAGAAGCCGCGAGAGTTGATGTCAATGAGATGTATCTTCTCGATTGAGGAATTTAGCCCAGCGTCCGTCCGTGCCTGTCTTTTGTACATATTGGATTGGAATACATTTGGAAATGTAACTGTCTGTTATCAACACGGTTGATTATTGAGGAGGAACTGCAAAAGTCATTTAATGAGAATTTAATAGTCCATTTTGGCTTTGCGAGAGGAGAAACAATGGCCAGGAGATTGAGAAATATCCACTGCAACAGCAAAGTGTTAAGTGATCGTTAAACTCTGGTCTGGTTAGGGACAATAGACGAAAAAAGAGTGACAATTAGTCCAACAATCAACCCTCTAATTACACGCAACAACCACCACCACCATCACCACCAACCAGTCTGATTTGCTTTTAACGCATTATAGGAATTTCATCTCATTTAATATTTTCAAGTTTTAATTGCAATTCAGCAAGAGCCGTTGTTCACGGAGGTGGTGGGGAGTGCCGCGTGCTCGAGTAGAATTTTTTAAAGCTTAAGACTAATAATGAAATTAAGTCAAGGGCTTCTCGCGTCGTCATTATAATTGGGCTTTTTAGTTCTTTAGTTCTTTTACCCCGTTTATTTTCTGCTTAATTTTTATGTGCATTTTAATAACCCCATCCGAGAGAGAGAGAAAGAGATATACATTTCTAACATTTCCAAGGCTCATCGGAGACACACTATACAATAAAAGTAAAGGCTTGAAAACATATTATTGATTCCCCTCCATAATCCCCCAATTACGTTTACTTTATTATGACACTTTAGTATGCAAGGATCACACAGGCACACACGAGCTTTTAAGTGTTTCATCACAGAGATTAGTGCTGTTAATCGTGTAGAAGGAACTGATATTATAAATCGTGTTGAGGTGTCGACCACACCAAATAATAAACCTGCAAACCACAAGTTGGCGTACCTAAATGAGTAAACCTTGGAAATGGAAGAGATGTGTTCCAATTGTTTTGGAAGGAGTGATCTATTCTGTCAACACTGCAGTGGGCCTATTGTTTTATTAGGATAAGCAGAAGAAGTTGAAGAAGAAGGTTTTTAGCAAAATAAATAGACCGGGGACTCCCTCTTTTTACATAATAATAATGGGCCATAGACATGGGACACTTTCCATCTCAGTTGACACGAATTCATCGTCGATACGCGTGGGAACAACAGGATGATCTCATCCATCAAGTCTCCTTTTGATCTTCAACCCATTTTATACGATTACGACTTTACGACATCATCCCTCCTCGCACAATGGAGATTCTATAAGAGTCTTCTCTCTGTGCTTTATAGTCTCATCTTAAAAATGCCTTGAGTATATATACGCACACTTGATACAAAAAAGACATTTAAGAATGAAAGATAGCTTTGATATTCATCATCGCATCACTCATTATTTAATCCACATTAAAGTCAGAAGGATTGGTGAAGTGAGGATAAGCTACCAATTGAACGTAGAGCAAATGGAGAAATGGTGAAAAAGAGTATTTGTGAATCTCAGCAGTATTCCCCAGTCACCCATGACGTACATCCCTTCTTATGCAATCCAACTTTTTGGCTGCTGAGGATGTTTGAGATGCAAAGTTCTCATTGAGAGACAATTGTGCGTGTCCAATGGGAAAATAGGAGTTTGTCCTCCTCCTCACATTTGTTTTCACATTGTTACTCTTTTGTCCTCACTCTTTGTGTTGTTGACGTGTGAGGGATGCTCGAAGACACGGGAGATTTCATGAAAACTAGGCGTCCATGAATTTGCTCCGGTAGATCTGATCTCTTGAGCTAAACTCTAAACTTTTCTTCTTCTTGTGTAGGATGCAAAGATGAGTGCGCTAGAGTGGCTACCCTTGGTCTACCCTGGAGGGATGAAGGAAGGTCGAAGGTTACCTCCCTCCGTGCTGAATGGTGGGAGTGGTCATCACCATCACCACCACCACCATCCGCTGTTGCATCACACGATGTCTAACAAGTCTTCTTCAGCAGCCTCAGCCTTGTACCATCACCACCACCCTGCAGGGTTCCTCAGGCAAATGTCAATCGCTGTTGCTGACCCCCCGTCCCCTCACCATCCTCACCATCACCACCACATCGCCACAATTATGGCGGCTGCAGCTGCAGCAGCTGCTGCTCCGACTTCCGGTTCTCCGGAAGGAGGAAAGGGAGGGGGAGGAGGAGGAGGAGGAAGTGGAGATCTCCTCATTCCATTCGACCTCTCGAAGAGATACAATTCGGAGGAAGCGAAGATGCCTTCCCAGTCTGCCAAAGGTCACTCTGGGTCTTCGAGTAGCCACAAAGGGAGCGGCAGTGAGAGTTCGTCAGCGTCGTCGACGTCCTCGACAGAAGGAGAACAACCTCTGGATCTCACAGTAAAGAGAAAGCGGTTTGACGAGAACCAGAATGTCATTCTTGTGGGAGAGACTCCTCCGTCTCCACCCAAAACTGCGTCACCCCCACCCACACCAACACTGGGACCTCCTACGAGTCTGAGTAGTCTCATGTTCCCCAGACACCACTCCCACCACGCCCCACCCCCTCCACCCCCTCACCCCCATCTCTCGAGGACCCTTCTCACTCCCCACCACCACCATCATCATCCCCTGAACAACTCCAACTCTCCCTTTCCCTTCGCTCCAGGACCTCTCAATCCTCAGAGTTTTGTTCAGCAGCCGTTCCACGAAGTCATCGGTAAGTGGGAAGACTAAAAAATAAGTCGATTTTGAGATCAGAGAAGTTTTATGGCGAATTTGGGGTAACGTGAGAATGTTGTGTGTTTGCAGGGGGAGGAAGCAACGGGGTTTCAGGGGTCAAGTCTCGTGACCGATATACTTGCAAGTACTGCGGTAAAGTGTTCCCACGGTCGGCCAACCTGACGCGCCACTTGAGGACGCACACAGGAGAGCAGCCGTACAGATGTCAATACTGCGAGAGGTCCTTTTCGATTTCATCGAATTTGCAGCGTCACGTGAGAAATATTCACCACAAGGAGAAGCCCTTCCGGTGTCCACTGTGTGAAAGGGCGTTTGGTCAGCAAACGAATTTGGATCGACACTTGAGGAAACATGATGGGAATATGCCGACGATAATGAATCCCAATGGGTCGTCAAGACACGGCGGAGGAGGAGGAAGGAACTCGTGGGCTGTGAGGGTTCACAGAGACTCGAGCAACAATTCGTACAGCAACACAGACTGCAGCAGTCCCAGTAGCAAGGGGACTTACAGGAAGGACTCGTTATCGGAGATCAGGTCGTTTGTGGGAATGGTGACGCCTACGTCGACGTCGACTTCGTCGGACACGGGCTCAGAGGGAGGAGGACCCACGGGAATCGAGTGCCTTAAGAAGATGCGCCTGGAGGACGACAACAACAACAACATTGAGGGAGATGAGGATGATGAGGAAGTTGATATGGAGGAGGACGAAGAGGAAATCGATGTGGAGGAGTTAGACGAGTCGGACGGGGAAGAACAGGATTATCCTCAAGAGCTTACAACTACTGGGAATAAGTCGAATATTAGTTTGTCAAATTCTTCGTCTCCGAAGAACAAGTCGTTGAGTCCTGTGAGGCCGCAGAGCAGAGGAGAAAGTGACGGAGAACGAGGGAGCAAAGGTCGACAAGACGAGAAGAAGGAATGAAGGGAAGGAGAGACATTTTTGAGAAATCGGAAGATACGAACATATCAGCTAACCTTATTTTTTGGAGGAAATGCACACAAACAAAAGACAAGCACACTTGCACACTCACTCTCATTAATCGCTTTATAATTCGTCACTGGTCGACAATTTAAAGGGATCATTCACCAGAGTTACCTCGACTTTATAGCTTTACTATATTTTTTACGTTTTTTGTACGACAGGTTGTACTCGTGTTTAAGAAGTAAAAAAGTAAGTTAATTAAGAATCCGTCTTGGCTGAACGAATTTATTAGTTAAGCAGCTGAATTTATTTTGTCTGGTTGAGATTTGAAATGGATTCGCCTTAATACTCGGCCTGTGTGCCGGATTACCGAATTACCGATTGTGTATTTTGTATTTGAGTGCCTGAGATCGATACATTTGATTACAGCGTAATAATATAATATATTAATGTAGTAAGCCACGTGTTGTGATTACTTAAGGACATTATTGGGTCGATACTTTTGTGACAGTATCGTT
>JAQGAD010001679.1:0-17711 GCA_034696625.1 Isotomurus palustris | reverse complement strand
TGTTGGTAGGAAAGCTTTCTCCTTTTCGTACACTGCTTGTGACGGAAAATGGTGAATGTAAAGTAAACTTGTCTTAAAGATTCTCTCATCCACTTTCTCTTCATCACCTCTTCCCTCAATTTGTACTTAATTCAGGAAAAAGTTGTATTCTTACTAATATACAACTTGGGTAGTTGTGTAACAATGAAAAAAACAACATTTGGTATGTGAAGAATTCAACCAATTCATCCATCAATTTTCTTCCTTTTTGGGGAGAAGAAGAGGATAAGTCGGATCAAAATTGATGAAATGTCGAGATCGGTTTATTCTAAACCGTACAAAAAAAGATTGTGTGCACGTGCAGATGGTTAAAAAGTGTTGGATTTCATAAGAATTGCAAGGAACACGTCTCATGTCATCAAACCGAGGATCATCGGCGTAAAAAACCATTTCTCATCCATCATTCCTTCCCTTCTTTACCTTCACATGTGAACCTAATCTGTCTTCTTGCAATGCCATCCGATCCTACATGATCATCCGCTCCTTTCTCCTCATTCTCATAAATGTATTATCACAGAGTGAAGATTGCTCCACTGCTCATTCATGAGTAATAAGCTCTGAACACAGTCACAGTTATTGGTTTTCCAAAGGATTGGGCAAAAATGTTATTTTTCACTTGTGATATGAGATTTCACGAAGTCTCTTTCAATATAAAAATACAAATCTCCACCCTCTTTTACCTTTCAACAAGAAGATCATGCGATTACAGAGAAATACAGGCAATACCGGGGAATTGTTCAGTCAGCCGTTGGTCACCGGTGGAAATCCGCAATCACTTCTCTTTCTCTATTGCATATTGATTTCAAGGCGGTGTGTCTGATGGACTAAATGAAACGCACGATGAACCTCAGCTTTGGAGAAAGTACCCTGAAAGTCTTATGGCTGATTGTTTCTCACTAGTGAAAGTAAAGGATTAGTCGCAGGGTACTTTCTCCAAAGCTCAGGTTAATTATGCGTTCCATATTAATCCAGGTATTGACTCGTCATAAGACACATTTTATTCGGATTTATGCAGCAGAAATTATAAGCAAGAGAATCAAGCAATCAAAAAAATATTTTCTGAACTCGTCTTTCCACGCCAAATTCTCTGCTCGCGGTATTAGGTAAAAGCTTAAACGTACAGATATTTTTTGAGTAGTGTGTCTACACAAAGTACACTGAAAATTATTTTATAATGATTTGTGAGATTCCACTCGATGAATAGTTGAATGGACACTGTAGTGCTTCACGGTTTAATTAAATAGCGTTCGGAAATACTTCACGGGTTTTGATGGTTAATCGGAATGATGCAATGAGTCACAGAGAGCCATTCAAAATGACTATTATCACCTCAGACTGTGTTACAATTCAAGTTAAACTGTCAGTAGATTTATTCCCCGTGGGTCATAAGTATATAATAAATACGAGGATCATTTTAGACCGTAGAAATTCACGGACAAAAGAAGCTCTCGATGGGATTTACAATACTTTGTAACTTTGTATTATGTGTGTGTGTGTGTGTGTGAGGCTGAAGATCAAGTGCAAATGTGGAATACATCCGAGAAGGCCTACAGAAGTGGAGGTGGTGGTGAATGAGGCAACGAGTGAAGTATTTATGGAATTATTTTATTGTCCATGATGATCAACACCCTACAGGCTTCTGGTCAACTAATCCTGTCCACTTCAGTGACTCTCAATAACAATCACAGACCCATAACTTCTCTCACGTTACAGTAAACACGGTTCTTCATCTCATCCACATCAAATCTTTGTGAGATGTTCTTCCATTCACATTCACAGCGAACTACTACTGCTGCTGCTGCTTTACTACTATACTAAACTTTACTGTATTGCTACTTCTATTTTGCTTCTAATCACTATCCCTAATTCAATAATGCTCCTCTTCCTCTCTCTTCCAATCGCATTTCACGCTGGACGATGTCCGGACTTTCCTTTTCAAAACTTTTATGTTACACGGAAATACTCGTGTGTCTCTTCCGATTCACTTCTCTAATTTTTTTATTACCCAAGTTTCAAATTTATGATATTAAGGAATTGTACTCGTGTTGTTCACACACACACATAAGTACATAACATTCTTAACAACACACAAAAAACAGAAATTCAATTCCAGACAGTTTACAATTGGTTTTCAATTTGAAGTTGCAGTTTAGGAAAGGAAGCGAAAAAAAGAGAAAACTGCTGCTGAAAAGTTTAAAAAGTTAAAGAGACAAGAGCGAACATACGAAAGTACACAAGAGATAAATCAGCTCGTCGTTGAAAAAACTTTTAAAATGAAAGAAGAGATGATTTAATAATCCAATAAATTATTTAATTGACATTTGATACAGAAATGGGCTTTACAAATTGATTTTTTAGCAGGAAGGTTCGCTAAAGAAGAGGAATCCCTTTTTCCAAACTGAGACAAATAAATCTTGTGGGACTGGAAGCCTCAAAAAGGGTTGTTGGGTGGTGTAACCGAATCCTTCCCATTTATTGCTACAATTTGAAACGAGCGTGAAATGCCAGAGGCTTGTGGAAGTTGTAGTTTAGTCAGTCGCAACCGTATGTGTGTATTTGTCTCGTGGAAAATTACCACTTGTAAATGCAATTGACATCGGAATAGCCTGTCATTTAAGTAGTCAGAGTTTAAACAAGGAATTTAAAACTTAAAGTATAAAAGTAAATGTATAACATTGCCCCAAAATTTCTAAAAGTAGGAACAAACTAGCTAAATATTTTTCTAACAGCGTAAAATCTAAAGACTCAAAGAGCATTGGGCCTTCTCATAGGGATCGCACTTTCCCTTAGTCTTTCCATACTCGTGGGCTTTCTTCACTCCTTCACTCAAGGGACTTCCTTTCACCAACTCGTTGTTTGTGAGCGACTCAATGAATTCAATTAAGTCTGGGTCATCTTCGCCACCTCCGCTTTCCCTTCCTTTCTTGCTCCCATCTTTCTTCGGCTTCCCTTTTTCAACAGCTTTCTGGCACACTTGCAAATGCAGACACTCTTCTGCCTTCGAAATGTACTTTTTCGCTGTACTCGTCACTGTCGAGACTAACGCTTGAAATAATCTCTCAGCATTCGGGACTCCTGGAGTTGTACCATTTTTACCACTTCTGGCTTCTCGTCGAGCTGCCTTGTCCCTCAGCAGTCCTTGTTCATCTACAACACAGCAGAATAAACACCTTATAGGGATGAAGTAACGAGTAAAAAAAATCTGTATAAGTTTAGTTAGTTCCGGAGCTTTACCCATTCTGTTGTGATTGTGAACCCCATTGTACTCATAGTAGTCTTGATATCCGAAGGGTCTACTGACATGTGGATTATCTCCATCCCATCCCCCACTTGCATACGGTCCTCCACCTCCACCATGAGGATTCAGGTGTTCACTTAGCCCCGGCAAGAAACTGGCTACATGAGGAAGAATGCTGTCTAGCAGAGACCCACCTCCCCATCCACCCCCTCCGTGACCTAAAAGACCTGGAAGGATTCCTCCCCCACCCAACAACCCAGGGAGAAAGAGAACAGCAGCGATGCCCACAACTGCAGCCACAATCAACCCCTTCACATTCAGTTTGAGAATTGAGGACACATCGTTTATTCCTCCTCCGTGGTGAGACTTCCCAGCAAAAGTGTTGATGAGTTTGTCCGTAGAAAGGGAGACGAAGGGAACTGTGAAGGCCAGTCCAAATTGGAGGTCTGGAGGAGTCTTCTGGATTGAGAGAGGTCCACCACCACCACCACCACCAATGCCACCAAATCGAGGAGCTGCTGAAGGTGATTTATGATGGTCTGAAGGTAGAGAGCGTTTTAAAGTCGCTGCTCCTGAGGATGGATTAGCAGGTTGCTTTGCTGATTTAGGGTCTCTGCTAGAAGTAGTAGCAGCAGTTGAATTGGAGGTTGGTGGTTGGCTGTGTTTTTGGTTCCTCTGTGTCTCGGCTGACAGGTGCTCACGGGAATCCTCGTCGGATGATGAAGAACTGTTCACATACGATTTGTAGCTTGGGTATCGGTGGTGCTTTGGCCTAAACTCGAGACATTCACAAACCACAAATGACTTAATCGATCAAATACTCTGAATTCGGTTTCACACTGTGAGAGACAGCTTTATGGCTTACCTTGCATAAGTTATGTCCTTCGCACTTGTCTCCGCTCCTTCGGTTGTGTTAATGACAAAACTCACGAGCACCAGCAGAATTAGCCCTGCTCCTCCACTCGGAAACTTTAATTTTCTTAATAACATTTTGAGGAAATTGAACTCATATGAGACACACACTCTCTGACCTTCTGTGATAACTTCAGATAAACAAGTCCAAATGAAACCTACAGCTCAAGTCTATACGACTTTTATAAACTTTGTAAACCTCAGATTTCACTTTCGTCGAGTGTTCAATTATTAAATAACAATTTTAAATATCACTCTTCCTTACTCATAAAAGCAATTTGTCGTGTGTAATAACAAAATAACAACGGGCACAGACCGTACGTTGTAATGTAATTAGTAAATTGCTTTATGGTGGGCGTTGAATGACTCTTCTCGGCACGCTTCTTGGTTTTACCATAATTTAGCCTCTGTTTGATAAAACGATACATATTTTAGTGCACGTCTCTGATCTACATTCTACAATAGACTCATAATAGTACACAGTACTACACAGATCGCATGTGTCATTTTCCCCTCGTAGAAAAATCATAATGACAATTGTAGTGCTAGAGAACTAAAGAGGAACTACTAAACGTTACGTAAAACTCTAGGTGGTGGTGTTCTATAGAAATTATATCATCTCTGACAGGACAATGCTCAACCCTATTGAGTCCGCCTGTCATATTTCTCGGCACTGAAAGTGTCCCTCTTTATTCTTTTGAACGAGACCGGATGTCTTTAGACACCTTCAGCAAGCATTCATTAGGATTCTACTCGATAGTTTTACAAGCTTCATTCACAAACCTTTTTGTCTTTTTTATGACAAACCACCAACACCTTCTGAACCAACAAAAGACGCTCATACTACAGACTGCAGGTAAATGCAGCCACAGCATTAAGCAGTTATATACGAGGATGCTAAGACGTTTCAGAGTTTAATGCAATTCTATCCGACTTATCGCACCCACCACCACCACACAAGTGACAAGTAAGCATAAGTACACGCAGGATGACGCACTTGGAAGAGATTACAAAAGTTACACAGAACACTGGTTGACAAGACTTTCTTCTTCTACTCTCGTAATAATTTGCTTTAGTAAGCGTAACACAAACAAACGCATTGTCCATTGTGAATCATTGTAATCGACACGCTGTCACGATTTCAAACTGTCCTATAATGTAAACTCACATCCTAAACTGGTGCGTTGCACTTTACACAAAGTACAAAAGCAGACTTAAAAAGTGCAGAAGAACAAACAACGAAATAACACTAAGCATAAAGTGTACAGAGATAAGTAAGTAAGCAAGGGTTGAGTGAGGTAGTCATTATGCTTTGTGTGAATGCCCACAATTTGTCCGCGTATCTTTTTAACAAGACGTGAAATGTGCTCTGGTTTGACGAAAGCTAATTTGTCTGAACGTGTAGGCTTTACTTTAACATGTTCAACGTGTACAAAAGAGCCAAATCTTGTTTAGCATTTGAAAGTGATACTTCCCCGGATTAAATAACAAGTGGAGAGTTGTTTCCGATCGGCTACCCTCTCTCTCCTCTCCTTTTTTCGTCCATCGTCCTCCTTCATTAGGTATCACTTATCCTCCAAATAGAATATCATTATCATAATCAAAGGGAAACTGTAATCCACCGGACAGTCACTCAAAGAGATCTCATCTCTCACACAGATCCCCATAAAGAGATCCTGACTGTCAGTCAATCTGGTCGTCCCTTATTTTTGGTCAATCCATTCTTTCTCAAAGAGGATTATCTCATCCAAGTCCTTTCACAGTTTCCCCTTTTCAACTTTTCTCTCTTCAATCTAAAAATCTTTCCTTGCATTCGGTCAACCTTATGATGAGGCCAATAATAATAACTTGGTAACAAGAGAAAGTAGACACATACGCGGCAATAAACAGGGAAACTGATCTGTACTCGAGATACGAGATGACCAGACATGACCAGAAAAAGCAAATCAGAGTCATCACTTCAAAAAAAAGTTTCATTTTTAGGGGAAACCAGGCAGATACACGGATTTCTACAGGATTCTTCTGATCCTCCACACGAAGAAAAAAAAGTGTATTGATATTCTAGCCTGAAGCATTGATCTGGGAACTTTGTCATCTTTTTATATTTGAAACTCCAATCTCTCTCTCTCTCTCCTTCCTCTTCTTGCCCTAACTGCCCTTTTTGTTTGCTTTGTGTGCTGTGTACAGTTGTGTGTGTGATGTATGGAGTATCGAGAGAAGAGTAAATTGTAATCTGAAAGTGGACGTGATACATTATAAGTTGGGTGAATTGTAGATTGTAGAGTAGGAAAGGATTACGGTGTATTTGCTTTCGGATTTCAGCGTGTCTTTGAAAGTTTTTGACTTACGGTTGAAAAACTCAAGTGAGCTGGAGAGATAGAAGCTTTTATGGAAATTACGAATTACTTGTTGGTTCACTTAGCAGTCTTTTACAGAAGAAAAGAAAACAGTAAATGAATTAGCCCCCAGCGTTATTCCTCTTTGACTTCTTTTACAAATATATACATGTAGTTCAACCTCTCCATGTTTTAGTTTCAATTTGTCCCTTCACTTACTGCAAAGTCACCTCTGCATGTTCAAAACTGTTCTAATATACTTTGTCACTAAGTCCTTTGTCTTTCAATCATGTTAAGCTTGTTTAAGCTTCTCTACTGTTTTAAGCACATGGGCAGGAGAATCAACAACGCACACATGCATACATTTCCTCAATTCAATTAAGTAACCTCGTGTATTACTCCACTCAACCATTTATCTCTAATTGACTTTATTTCCTCTTCGTTGGTCAACTTCATTACAAGCACAACTCATTTACAGAAATCTTTGGCTGTTAGTTAGTTTCGAGCTTCACAGAGCTTTCACTTTTACAGTAAAATCCATTTACACACTACCTTCAAATACGTCAATCTTATTGTTAGTGGATTCTGTCGCAACGTGGATCTCCAACTACTTTCTCCCTTCGGAGGATCTTCTCCTGGTCCCATTTGTGGTTGAGGGCCTTGTTCCTTTCCTTCAGGCCTGCATATCGTTCTTCTGGGGTGTTCTGGAGTGTTTTCGAGATGAAATCCGATTTCCAACCATTTCCCACAATTCCTTGTCTCTCTTCTTTAATTCCTTTAACGTCATTAGCGTAGTAGTAATAGTCAGGGCAAGCTAGTTTACCGTCATGTGCTATTGAAGGTTTCCTAGCTCTGTCCTGAATTCCAAAAGGAGCCCAACTTGCCTCCACCCAATCGTCGGCAGCGTACGGACTGTACGTCCCAGGATCAGGAAGATTATTCTCCACAGGCCACAGAGGCTTGAGAAACGCTGCTTTAAATCCAAACATCTTGTTCCTTGGAGTCTTGGAAATCTTTCCTTTGAAGCAGTTGTAGGGATCTGTGAGTCGCTTGATGAGACTCTTTCGCACTTCATACGACCCAGGACCAAGATTTCTCGAGATATCGGGAAGTGAACTCTTGCAAGTGTCGTAGTGACCGTTTTCGAAGATAGATTTAGTGCCCACTCTCTTATCAAGGAGATCTTGAAGAGGTGACTTGATATTGTAGTGATTAGGAGCAACACCCCACCCCCTGGCTAATGCGTTCTCTCTGAAGTTACACGGAGTACTTTGGAAAAGTGGAACCTTCCCAGGATGTCTAAATCGTTCCTCTGCTGCTTCCCAAACTGCCCAGGAATCAGAGAAAGTGTCACACGCAGGAGGACGCGCTTTATCCTTAGGAAATCGACTGGAACACGAAGCGAATCTGGAAGGTACGGAGCGAAGACGCTTGAGACGTTCGTTTTCATACACAGACTCCACTTCATAACTCCCTGGGCCTATGAGAGTAGATTCGATCTTCTTCAAGTTCCGAAACTCAGGCAGAATGAATCGAGCCAGAGGGAACTTCGGCCTTGAATTCCTAACAAGTGCTCGAAGGAAGGAGCGTTCTGCTTGGCGTTTCATGGCTGCAGTTATCTCCGGTGCAGCGTCGGAGTTCCCCAGTCCTTCCCTGTGCTTCCTTCCCACTCCCTTCGGACCCAGAAACACTTTCAGCTTCACTTCCAACTCAGAGTCATTCAGATCAATCCGCTGTTCAGGTGCCTTTGGAAGAGGACAGCCTGATTTCCTCAAGAAGGAAAGTGTGTTCTTCAAGGCCCACTGTTCCTTTGTAAACTTAAAACTGGCCTGAAACAAAACGCAAATTGCTCTGTAAAACACACTTTCCACATTTGAACTATTCCTTTGCAGACTCACTTTCTGTGGGGAATGATAACTCCCTTCGTCCTCCCCTTCTTCCTCCTCTCCCTCAAAGTCTTCTTCATCTCCTTCTCCAAACCATCTCATCGCCTCACCTTCTTTTTCAGAAGTGGAGCCTCCAAGTCGACTTGGCCGTTTAGCAACTTCGAGCTCTTCTTTTATCGTGTCTCGTTCAGTAGACTTCCTAATTCCATAAACATTCGGAGGCTCGACTTTCTTAAGCTTCTTAAGTTTCCTCCTCAGGTCGTCCATTCTCTCATCATCAGTCTTCAACATGTACTTCACAAGGACCTTCGTCTCCAAATGTCGAAATGACTTCATCCCCATCAAAGGCGTTTTAGGCTTCTCCTCCTCGCTAGACGATTGTGTCTCTTCCAAGTCTTCTTCCTCCTCCTCTTCATCCTCATCATGACCTTCACTGCTATCGTAATACCCAGAAGTGTGGGTCTTATCAGAATCGCTGTAGAAGTACGAACTATGTTCTGACTCTGACTCTGTTGACTCTGTGTAGTATCCACTACCAGAATTCGACATATCTCTGGCATAGCTGTTGTCATTTGCTGCGTTCATTGCCGTCGTCTTCCAATCTTCGTAGTCCACTCCTTCAGCCTCCAACACAGATTTGGCCAACTTCAGAAACGTATTTTCATCATAGTCCTCCGACTTGAAATAATTACCATCCGAATTTTGCTGGGAAGAATGATCTGACCCTCCAGCGTCTTGTGGGTCATCGTAATAAGGTTCCTCATCTTGGTTATCTGGGTCATCTTCCTGAGGATTAGTGAAGAGGACTTCCACAGGAAGTTCTGCGTTCTGTTCCATTCTGAGGATTCCTTCTGACCTATTCCACTAATGAGTCCAGAGTGACGAGAGACACGGTCGCCTCTGGGAGAGCCTCGAGTTGACACTCGGGAAATGAGGTGCATAGGCCTGGAGGAATTATTAGAATGTGTAAGTACAGACGGATTTTCACGTAGCTAGGAGACTGAGGAAGAAAGGAAGGGTTGAGCCTTTTGAGCCTGTAGGAATGGACAGATGGGAAGAACAACGAGAAAGGGAGACAAAGTCACAAGAAGCTAATTAGCACGGATTCTGGTTGGTCATTAGGAGCAGTTCGGATTGACATAACGCAATATTTCACAGTCAGTTGGTTACACAGGGAACAACCATTGCGTGATTGACTCGGTAGAGAAGTGTCAATCAAATAGGAAATATACCGTACACATGCAACATGTTAAAGTTGGTCCTGCTACGGCTGGTCTTATTCTCCGTGAGTTTTGACTTTTTGATGGGACAAGTGGAGTTGTGTGGAGGGTAGGGAAATGATGTAAGTGAAACATTTGTTCACCGAATTACTTTGTTACTAATCCACTTGACTGAGCTCTCCTCAGAGAGTCAAGGAGAGGCAGGGAATGAAACAATATCCGGATAATCTCACTTTTTACCGAAATCAAAATGTCAATACCTCTTCTCAACCCAATTCATTCGTGTCTGCTCCACAAATTACAAATTATTGTCATTTTATTCAATCTCCCTCATCAGCACAACTGCCACTCTTCTCTGTGACTTTCATTATTGTCCCCCCGGATAACTTCACTTTGAGTAATAACAACAATAGTGGCATTCATGTGTACACTTGGTTGTGGTATTCATTATATATAATATTACATATTTATTAGAGTTTCTATAAGAGCTTTTGTTAAAAAAAACATGCTGCTGCTGCAATGCTTTGCTGCCTTTCCTGGTTGGGGTTTTTTATGGAATGATATGATTCTTCAGAGGGTTGTTGTTGTATTGATGGCTTTGAGGGTAATAAGTGGTGGTGGTCATGGGTCTCTTCAGGTTGAGTGTGGCCATCGGAGGTCTCTCGATTGCTAATGCTCCTTCGATTTGTTTCCCGTTGTTCATTATGGAGAATGGAAGTCGTGTTGAGGTTGCCTTCCTCCTGGGCTTCCTCATGATTGCCGGTGGTGGTCGTGAAGTCTTCATGAGTCCAAATGCAGGATGTGATTTCTTCAAGTAGCTCGATGGAGTGTAGGTTTCCTCAGAGAGGAAATTGAGACCTGGACCTGGGTGCTCTACACCATTAGACTGGAGAGATGATGATGAAGAAGGTGATTTACTGTAGTAGTGGTGGTCTGAGGCTATTCCAAAAGTTAGATCGTTTGATGAAAGTGGGTGTGGAAATGGGTTCCTTCTGGCTGGAAAGTGAGGTTGTCCTGGTCTCTTCATGCCCCAAATCAAACTCTCAGATGTGGAAATAAGGCTGAATATCCACAAGAGTAGAAGTTTGGGATGACGAAGAGCGTAGAAATGCTGGATTCTGCAATCAATGCCAAAGAGTTAATTTCCAGATTGTTTGCTCAATTTACTATTGTGAAAATTTAGAGGACAAAAACTACCTTTCCATAATCGAGTTAAATATTTGTGTTCAAATAAAACTGTTTAACGTTGAAAATACGCTTGTTTTCCAGCACGCGTTTTCTAGTCTTGCGAATTCCAGATTCCAGATAATACTGAATGGAAATTGTAGAGAACTGCGATTTATATATGCGACAAGTCCAACCTTTCCTGAGGCCTTAATAACCTGTGGAATCCAAGATATCCTCCATAAAGTTAAATGAACAAACGCTTAACTCCAAATAACGGAAAAACAAAAATAGTAAATACATCTAGAACGCGAGTTACTGCATCCGCTTTAAGAATATCATCAAATGAAGCAATTAGTTTGCACTGCTGCACTTAACTCCATATTGACTCTAGTGTTGTGATTTTACAAGCATGCAACTGTAAATGCGTTGTCTGAATGAAGTTTTACACGATAGGCACGTGTTAATCCAGAGAAGAGCATAGGAGATAATGAGATGCAATCTTAGGTGTGAAAATGTGGGCTAATCCCTCCATTCATCCACATGTTATGCATTCTTGAAGCACAATAAGGACAATATTTTGACAAGAAGATTTACACACGGACATTAAGTTGTCGCCTAGTTGTCTCAAGAATGCGGGCATCCGTTGAGTAAATCATCGCCCCACGTGTCTTCGCAGTTCCTCCTGAGTTATAGATCGCTACCACATTTTACCCGGTCTTAATAAATGAAGCGTTCAGCATGCATTAATCTCAGTTAAAGAGCTGCAGCGAGTAACATGTGAATAACATCGGAGAGTTTTGTTAGCTTATGAAGAATACGTCTAATTATTCATTACAATGGGAAGTGCTCTTTAATATTTTACCAGGTTTATGCGATTATCTTTCACGGAATCTCCTGCCATTCACCAGCAGAGCTCCCTTTTCCCTTTATATACGGCTACGTGACTTGCAATCTCGAAATCTCCCATTATTGCCTTCTCTATTCACAGTTTCCCCACTTGGACTTGTTGAGTACTTTCAAACAAATAATTGGGCTGGCTTATTTCATAAACTCCTCTGAGCATTGTGTCTTATTGTATTAAGGCTGAGCTCCAAAAATCAGAGGGTAAAAAGGGGGACACACAGGTAAGTCGCAGGTGGACGAAGTAGAGTTGGAGAGTAGACTACAGGCTACAGGGAGTATTATGGAGTAGGGGTGATGTGATAATGGGATCATTCTGGTCTAAGGCCTAATGTTCCAAGTGGATTGGAACAAAGCGCAAGTTCATCATGATGACTTGTACATAAAGTCGAGGAGGGTGCACCCGGACAGCAGGCAAAAAGAAGTCTCTCGTGTTCTTGTGTTGTTGTGACCCTCTTGTCTGCCTCGATTATCATTTAGTTTGAGCGGAATAAGGATGCCCGAAGTATGACAGTTACAGATGTGATAGTCTTCAGGAAACTGGAAAGTTTGGACTTTTTGAGTCAACTCTCGGATTGTTCCTATTAATTCAAAGAGCCAAATCCTCATCAATCAGACACACACACACACAGCCTACAGTTACAGTTCAACCGCTCCTGATCACCATCGCCATCATCATCGAAAGGAAAAAATACACAGGGAAGCAACGCACAAGAGAGTCCTGGAAGTAAAAGTCCAAAGCTCGTGACTTCTTCCGGTTCTTTTTTACAGTGAAAAATGTGCCCATAATTTCCTGAGTCCGTAACTGCGGGAGGCAAATTGACCCGTATCGGATAAGAAAATGATTCTCCGGGTGTTTTTCGACATCAGATTGATTCCGTTCCTCTCCGGTCTGCTTAATGAGACCTTCACAGAGTCCGAGGGAAATCAGCAAATCCAGCAGAATTCTGGGAATTCATGGGGAGCTCTCCTACGTCAGATTTCCAGCCGATGAGTCAACCTCAAAGAAGATACTTCATTCTACGGTCATTCTCGTGTCCACATTTACTGTTTACACCGACACTCTCGAGAACTGTTCTGGCTCAACATAATTGACCATTGTATGAGACAATTTTTTCGCATTTGTGGAAAGGGAAACGAAGTGTGAGAAATTTTAGTATCAATAATTGTCAGATTAGTATGATTTACGCCAGGAGGGACTCATTCCTACCCACTTGATTTCTTAATGCTTAATTTGATTAATGCTTTTTAATGCTCCATCCATAATCTCTACTACTTCACCCAGTAGCCCATTACTCCTGCAGATGTGAAATAATAATCATAATCACGAAGAAATCCCATTCCATCCGCCTTACAGCGTTACACCAATTTGAGTCCAAATAAACCAGTTATTCCACTCAAATTGGGAAGTTACTACGCAAAGTGCATAAAGTAACACACCACAGATAACCATCAAAATCACAATGGGCATGTTGCTCTCCACTCAATTGCATTATTATTAAAATAAAGGACTCTCTCTCCCAAAATAAATGGAAATGCATAATGCACCTCTGCTGTCTCTCATATGAATGAAATTATCCTCTCTGGTCATTCCTCAGAGCAACTTATGAAAGAGACTATCGATCTCAAGCAACAAAAATACGCACGTGTGATTAATTGGTAATCCAGATGGGATTTCTACCACAATGCTATCTACATACACGTACTACCTGCATCTAAGCACCTACCTTCATTTACCGATTAGCTTGCATTTGTTTGGCTCGGGTACAGAATTTCTTGCTCATTCAAAATGCAGGTGGGTCATTAGCAGGCTAACCTAACTCGCTACTAGAAAATCCTCTTCAGTTGTAAATGAAAAAACTTTAACTAATTAACGTCACACATCAAACAGAAGGACAGAGTTACTTCATCATCGTATCAAAAGTAATGCGTGTCTGGTAATTCGCTGCTACTAAAAGCGAGACAGTGAGCTGATTTTATAAAAAAGTTGACCCAATCTACCTCAACCTAATCTTCTTCTGTTGGTTCGTCGCTTTAATTCAATTCGGCTAGTCTTTTTTACTGTCTTACCTTCACTTTTAGTTGCTTTGAATGTGTATAAAAAAACTATAAAGCTACTTGTCTCTAATGTCTGCGATACCTACTGAAGTTCATTGCACGCCTTTAATTAAAATATATTATTTGCTGTACTTCCCATCTGACTGCGAACACTTGATTATGCAAAGAAGGCTGTCACAAGGCTGTTATTATAAGTAATGAGTTGTTGTTTCTAGCAGTAAAAGTGAATGGATTAAATTTATCGTTCACTTCCCATATTAAGCGATAAATTATTAGTAGAAGTGGTCATCGTTGTTATTTGCCAGGATTCTATTTCACGTACACACATTCCTCAGCGTCTTATTAGTAGTCGTCAACCTCATCGATTTTTATGAGAAACTCAATTAGCCTTTACATTTATCACTGCAGGCACGTACTACAAAATTAAGGATAGGTATCACTCAAAACTGCTTCACTCGAGTGTTCATTAAATTGAACCACCTTGTCCGTAGATGTCATTTAAGTGTTTTTGTGCATTCAATTGCTCTATTTCACCTTATTGCTCGAATTACCTAAGTTGTTGCGAAAGCGCATTGGCAAAAATTTGGCATAACGATGTATCGAAACAATACGACTCTCGTTACAATGTAGTAAAAGTGCAGTGAATGATAATCATCCACTTGTGTGAGGTACATAATTAAACACTCCAATTTGAAGTGGAGTAACGTGCTAAGCTTCTTAATTTGTTGGAATGCCAGATTTGTATGGGAATGCAAAATCAATAAAATTAATGAGGTACTCTTTGAGAGTGATAACACAAGTGCCAACAAGTATTGATTTCTACCGCTTTTGTCCTGATTCCAATAAAATGCAATATTTTTATTGTTTATGCTTTGATAAAAACTAGGAATGGATGTGAGCAGAATTGTAAAATTGAACACTCTCTATTTTAATGTTTGAGCAACAAAGTAGGCTGTACACAAGTTTGTGTTGCACAAAATGCATTTAAGCTAAAAGGGTTAATCTACTTGAAAGATAGCCGATCCTAATTTAAACAACCGTGTGTACTACGATTTATTAGTTAAAGCATGGAATTAGATTATACCCTTGATCACCGTAAGGTTATTTAAAATCCAACACAAACGGGTGCAAGCGTTGAAATGATAACTTTCTGGAAGATTTTTTAAAAGTGCAACACACAGTTGAAATCGTCTGAAAAGGTCGTGACACTTCCCGTTAGACGAGTAATCCATGGAACTCCATCGTAAACTACATGAAAAAACTCATTCCATAACTTTTACTAAATTACCACAGATTTAGTTGAGTGGAGAGTATTTACTTGAATAAAGTTGTGAGGATGTTGAGGAGAGTTTTGAGCCCCATAAAAAAGGCAAAAAACTTGACAAAGACAAAGCTGAGCTGCAAAGTGGAGAGGAAGCCAATTGAGCAGAAGACTTGCAGTTTGCAATGGAGATCGTAAGATCATCTCCGGGCTTACATGGCCATCTCCGAACAGACAGACGGAGGAATTAGGATTGATCCTGCAAACGGCTTTCTGCATGGATAAATGGTTGTCAGAAGGCCGAACGATACTGTCAGCAAGAATGAACTGTCGATCTCTCTTCTGTTACTAAAGTCAACTTACATCTTCTCCCCGTCGCAACTTGCCTCGATGTACATCCCTTACCATTTTATCCAATCAATTTTATATCCGAACATATTAATAGATTTTTGGTCCATTATTGCTACGAGGTACAATTACAAAACCACACAAATAACAATTTTTTCACTCGACCTCATTCTCTGTATCTCTAATCATTTAGCAAGAACTGCTAAACTTCAACCAAGCAATAAAGAACAAACACAAAGAAAATCATCTGTAGATAATTACCGAATCAATTAGTAAAATTCATGCAAATGAATTCCAAAGTCTTCGCCTCCTTTTCCTCCTCGGAGAGAGAAAGCATAAAATCAGAATCCCCACCACCTCACACCACCATTGCTCCTGACTCCGTTAAACTTACCAAATTCACGGCTCACCCTCTCCGTTTAAAAAATGACTTTGATTTGCTTGACAAATTACATTCTTTCTCTTTCTCCAACTCTAATCCAAACCCATCCAAGAAGGAATCTTTCAAGCTGTCAACAGACCAGACTCTCTTTTAATACCATTTGGGAATTACTTGCGATAATTACCAAATAGTTTCTAATTTCACTCGTTCAATCTGTTCAAAGAATTCCGAGTCTCTTTTTCACACAGTGTGTGTGTAAATAAGACATAATTTAATCGAAGGGAGGAGGAGTACTCATGCATCATCATCAAGAAGTATTTAGCCTCCACCTCACCCCTTTTAATTCACACCACTTCCCTGACACTGACAAAGACACCCAGAGCAACCTGACAATCAAGACGTATTTCTTTCGAAACTTGATTAGTTCAGCCAACATTCATTCTCCTTATATTTCGGTTTTAAATGTTGTTCCGCTTCGTAGTGTGAAAAATCTCCCTTTCTCCTTAATTACTCTCCTCCCGTATACAATCCTTCCTTCCTTCCTTACTGCATTTCTTTTAAAACCCCAAATGTCTTTCACACCCTTGCCTTCTTATTCAACTTCTACTTTGTCACTTCTCTGTAGCACTTCTCCTTTCTGCTACACACACAAAATACTTTTACACATTGTTCACATTTATTCATGTCACATCTTCTCGCATTTCTTACTCGCTTTAGTACTGTGAGACAGCTAACCATTGTGTAATTGAACCTCAGGTCCTTTCGTTGACACATTTCTTACCAAAATGTAGTTTCTAATTTCTCCTCCAAGTCTTTGCTTACACTTTCTCTCTGGCACAGATTAATTACCACACAGGATCCAATATATATTTTTTGTGTTTTTGAATGTGTGTGTGTGTGTGTGTCACGTCACCCACCACTCGCACAACCAGGAGACCAGAGGAAAGGGAAGGATTGTCGAACAACCCTTTCCTCGTATTGTTGAGCACTTCTCATTAGTATTATGTTCTCAGGGTTTGATGAATGGAGTAGTGAAGTCGTGTAAAGGAGAGTAAAGAGTACTTACCATTTGACAATTGACATGACACCGGGACAAGGCGGAGTGTGAGAGAACATCGTACTCGTCCTCCATAATAACAAAACACACACACATTCAATAAATCATAAATAAATATGAATTTGTATGGAATTGCGACACGTGAACTTGTTTACCACGTTGTGTTGGTTTAATGGAGGTTGGCCCAGTTCCCTCCTGCCTACTGATTAAACCTCAGCTCACACTTTCTAGAGATGTGATTCTCGGCTTACGGTAATCTGATCTGGCCCTCGTCTAGTCGGGTGAAAGTGTTGGATAAATGTTGACATCAAATGTGGGCAGGCATAAATACATAAAAAGAATCTCGTTGGAAGGAGTAGAGTGCAAACTAAGCTGTTTTTCTCGTCAGACACGCGACTTGAGAGATGTTAGGATCGGTGGTGATAATAATTGGAATCTTTTTTGAATCATCACATCAAGCCTTGTTTGTTATTATTATGGGTCCTTTGATAAAATAAATAGTGAAAGTGATGATAAAACAAAAATTACTAGTTTTCAGAATATGAGGACTCATTAAGTCGTAAGAAGTCTCAAAAGACATTGTAATCAGATGCAAACAGTATGTGGAAATGAAAAATGAATGCACTTACTGTAAGGTAAAGAGTACGAAAACTGTAAAAATACGCCAATCCCGTGAAGAAGTTGTGATTGCATTGTAGATTGCATAAAGTAAAGACAAACAGGCAGTGATTGGCGATTGTGTGGCGAGGGTTGCAAACTTTTTACTCATTTTGTGGAGAGAGGATCTCGTGTAGTTTGGTTGTAATGCTTTTTTAAGGAGGAGAGAAGTCCTTTGACATGCGATACGTCTTGTGTCACTCCAGCCATCCATCATCCCTCCGAATATCCGAATCCCATTTCAATACTC